>JACCGJ010001775.1:0-53323 GCA_013407085.1 Atriophallophorus winterbourni
ATATACAAAGTCTTTATAACAACAACATTGCAAGCAACAACTTTGAAGCTACCAGACCTAATGGATCATACAAGGATGGAAAATATAGAACATCAAACAAAGCACTCTTAGAATTCAAAACCGTTTTAGCAACATCATCCGCATGTCAAAAACGTTCAGCGAAATTCGATAATCCAAAATTCTGACTCGTATAATAACATTAAACTTACCAATTCTTTATATTCATTAAATATACGCTGCTAACAATTGATATATTTTTACGAACGTAAATACCCGCTGCTAAATTGACTTTCAAAATTGACTCCAGATTTACCAAGAGTTTAGTAATTATTGATCATATTTAGCCTTCCACAGCTATTTAAGAAAGAAATCATTCATTTATTTATTCGAAGATTATTATATCACTTACCCATGATAAAGAACTTAGCCAATCATCAACCTGAAAGCTATGACGAATAGCTCAAAAAAGCAGCAAAAATATTTTCTGAGCATAAAGCATAAGAGTTTGCTTGAGTGCAACATTTGAGACAAATATCGAAAAAAAAGCTTCATAAGAGTTTACAACCGCGTGGTAATTAGTAGGTTCTTCCGATAGGTCATCCTGCTACCGAACAAAACATCATGACTTCTTGGTTTAAATTTGTACAGATACCTGTAAAAACATTTCTACAATTAGAGCCGAGAGCACAATGGCCTCTTCACGAATCCAAATTGAGTAGTGGATTTTAAATTATCGGTGACTCTAATTTCCCGAGTCTGCAGAGCCGTACAATTTACCCAGAACACTACATTAAATGCGCATTCAGTGAGTTGTTGAAGGATATAACTTTCCCCACAATCACATTGCGTGTAATACCCGAAACCGGGAAATCGATGTATGTTCACTCTTCGATGTCGTTTCGACAAGCAAAGTAACACTACATTGTAAACGTTGCTTGAGAAGGTCCTCTGGGACTAAGTGATCACATCGTCATCCAGTTTGACTTATTATTTGAAACTGTGAGAACAAATGATGCCTGTAAAGCAGTTAGACCCGATTAACTGCTAGCCGGAAACCAGTGACGCGCAAGAGTTTTGGGTATGGCTAATATCTAATTTCGAAAATTCAATCGAAGTGAGCTCCATATTTGTTCTCAGGAACTAAAAATAAATAGCTCAAATTTGGACTAAGAGGCCGGAATCATAAGTGGTTTAATATAAGTAACATTGCTTGGCGACACTATCGGCAAAACTCGTGATTCAAGGTTCAAGATTTATGGTTAAAAAAGCAAATTGCTGTACAGTACCATAGGATATACGTATAAAAAATTAAAAAAATCATTACTTGTATGATCATATCCATGTTCTTCATAGGTGGAGCAAAAATAATCCCCAATGGCAACACAGACTGAGGGAAAAGAATCTTTGGATGGACGGTAGTTCCGTGAGTTAAAAAATATAGACATCAATAGGTAGGGGCCAAGGCAGTAGTTCTCAGCATAGGGTTTCGTAACCTTTGTTTAAAGATGTGCTCGTTCGCTGAGGTAACAATATCTGTCGGCAAGCTATTCCACAAGAAGCATACACGAACAGCGAAAAAGTGACGACGACAATTCAATCGTGAGTGTGGGATTTGAAGGGTCAAAAGGTGGCTGCGTGTGGGGACAACCGAACGAAACTTGAAGAGGTGTTTGAGAGGGTGGGATTTAGCGTATATGATTCGATATGTCAGAGTGAGGTCGTGTAGCATACGTCTGCGCTCGAGGGTGCAAAGTCCAAGTCTGGTCAGTCGCTGCTCGAAGGGTAAATTATTCAATCCGGTAACCATTTTGGTTACCTTGTGATAAATTCGTTCGAGGAGCGAGATGTTTTTTTCCATCCATGGCGTCCAGCGTAGTCAACGACAGGATGTATGTAAGTGTTTAGTAATTTCGCGCGTGAGTGTGGTGGGGAACGTCTGAGAATGCGTTTCAGTAAACCGAGCAAGCTGCACGCACGCTTGTAGACGGCTTCGCACTGTAGGCTGTTCTTCAAAGTTCCAGACACCAAGATTCCGAGATATTTTTATGATGTACTCCATTCAAGCGGGTGGCTGCCAAGTGTTTAGGTAAAGGGAAAAGGTTTTCCGACTTGCAACATTTTGCACTTGCGGAAGTTAAATGGCAGTTTGTTTTGGATTGACCACTGGTGCAGCTTATTCAAATCTCCTTGCAGAATTTGACAGTCCTCGATAGAGTTGACCTTCGTCCAGATTTTTACATCGTCTGCGAATAAAATAAGCTTACATGCTAGTAAGTTCGGTAGATTGTTTATAAATATGAGAAACAGTATCGGATCTAGAACCGAACCCTGAGGAACTCCGCTCGTGGCTTCAATTGTTCGAGAAGTTTCACCATCTATTCTGATTTTTACTTTGCGTCCAGACAGGTAACTTGTGAACCATGTTAGTAGGTTCCCGATGACGCCAACATTCTGCAGCTTCTGAAGCAGTGAAGAGTGATTCACTCTGTCGAATGCTTAAGATATATCTAAGTAACCGGCATGGACGAAACCCCTTTGGTCTAGTGCTTGCGTCCAGTCATTTAGAGTCATGAGCAAGTTAGACAGGCATGAATATGTTCTCCTGAATTCGTGTTTTGTGAAAGTTATAAGCTGATGGTTCTCGAGATATTTAACGAGTCGTTCACACACCAGGCGTTCCAAAATTTTAGAAACCGCTGAAGAAAGCGGAAAAAGGGGCGGTAATTCGTCGGATCAGAACGACTGCCCTCTTTGTAGATTGGTGTGATAACACCGGTTTTCCATTGAGTTGGTACGGTTTCCGTATTCAGTGAGTGCCTGAATAGACCACATAGTGAGCCACAAAGCTTCAGCTCGCATGACTTCAGAACATCAGGTGTTATTCCATCCTCTCCTGGTGATTTGCGAACGTTCAGCCCGCTTAAATGCTTTCGCACAACCGTGGGATTTACCTCGATGTTGCGAAGGCATTCGACCTGTAGTGGGCGCGGCAAAGACGCCAGCGTTGACACGTTCTTTGGACAAAATACTTGCGCATGAAATGATATTAGGGCATCAGCTGTATCCTTGACTTATCAGTCAGTCCGTTCTCTGTCTGGATAGAAAATACACCTGGTTTAACCTTAGTCGCGGTGTTTACGATGGTGTACAGAACTTAGGATGTCGTTCCATCTGGTCGATCAGCTTCCAATGGTGATATTGCTTGTCTTCTCGAATTAAGGACGTCACCTTGTTACGAAAACTACGAAAGTGTTCCTAAGATGCGTCTGTTCGTGCTATTTTGTGTGCAGCCCATGCGGAATTTCGCATGGCTATTCACTTTTCGAGTGCGGCTTCGGAGTTTGAAGCAAAATGTTCTTGATTTTCTTTTGGGAACACAGGTAGAATTTTCGTCTAGTTTTGTACCGATATAACTTAACAGACTAGAACAATGAGTATCTGTATTCTTAAGATCGAGATGTTTTTCCTCCATAATCGTAATGGCACCGCGAAGGCCGAAGTAATCAACTCTCCTGATGAACTTAAAGTCGCCCGACGCCCTTCTGGCGTTGCACACGAATTCGAAGGACAACACAAGATGGTCACTCAGCCCTAAAGGACTATGATACTGCACTGACTCTACTGCTGTTGCTTCGGAGGTTGAAACCAGATCTAGAATTGATGATTCATTGAGGCCCTTTTGTCGAGTGAATGAATGGACATGGTTGTATAGGGGAGTGAAAGTGATTACCTCACGGAATTCGTACTCAAGTGATTGCTGAGTATGCACACTTTTGGTGTAGGGATGTGGGGGGTTAAAATCACCCATTATTAACAATTGGCATCCCCTAAGGTTTCCAGCGTTGCACATCATTTGTAACAGCGTTTCATTGTGGGCATCGGAAGAGTTGGGCGAGCAGTAGATCACGCCAAGTATGCAGTTCTCTCCAGTTTCCAAGCGAAGGCTACACCACACGGTGTCCTGTAGATCAAACCTTGTGTCAGGTACAGCTGTGCGTTAAAGACGTTCGTTATATTACAAAGCAACTCCACCACCTGATCTTGAACGGTCTCGTCGAAGTAGGATGATGTTGGTAAGTGCCAGCTCGAAACGTTCACCTGATCGTAAAACCATGTTTCGGTAACAGCAATGATGTCAGCAGGAAACTGAGCGTTAAAATGGGATAATTCGGTGATTTTGTTCTGCAAGCACTGTGCATTTGTGTATAGGCATTTAACAGTGGTTTCCGTGTGTAGCGAGCCTATGTGGATGATGTTTGTTTGTCCGACCCCCTGAGAGCCGGACCATTGCAGTTTTTCAACAACTTTAGAGTTTAGTCTGTCCGTGTCTTCGCACGGCGTTGCTACAGCCTGTGTTTCGGAGGCAGCCTTCGGTATGCTGAGTCTGAGTTCATTTGGGATATTTTTCCAGTGTATTTTCCAATTTTGTTTGACAAAGGCTGTCATAGCAGAAGTTAATGAAGTGAGTTTTAAAGGGGGTGGTCCATCGCTTTTGTAGTTTGATGACCTCGAAATCCAGAAGGTATTTGCGACAACACTTTCGCGTGCCTAATCGCTTCTGCAACGTATAGCCACTGTTTATAGTCGTGTTGTTGTTGTTTCACGGCCTCTGTTGTACTGGTAGCCTCTGGAACGCCTAGAAGGATCAGACTGCGCTAAACTCTCGCTAAACTCCTGTATGTTGGTACAGATTACAGAGAGATTTTTTGCTATCTTTGGGGCGGCAACATTAGGTGTTAAAACTGATTGTTTGAGCGGAACCTCCCGATGAGCAGGCATCTTGGTCTTCGTAACCATTTTAGTGACAGAGGAGTTCGCGTCAGAAAAGTGTTTCGAATTATGTGGACGCTTGTGTACAGGTTGATCATCACCTTTTTCGGTTTGCTGCCTTTCTATAACCGGGGAAGAGACATGAAGTTCACAATCTGCTCTAGATCCGAGTTTACCAATTAGTAGCTCGTTTAGCAGACATTAGATTCTTTGTATACTACACTCTAAACATAAAAGTTTTGTTTCCGCGTCGGTCTGTGAGCTCACAGTTGTCTTCGTACAATTTCTCGATTGAGATCTGCATATGACAGATGTAGCAAACTCTTGGAATTTCGTCTTCATTGATAACCGTAAGGGCATCGACGGTCAAAGTAGCATCGCACCTCATATGAACCTTCTCACGACGAACAAAAAAATTAGCCTGTAGGGCTTTGCGGCTTACGGCCTTCCGACAAAGTTTGCACACGTGACCGCTGTTAATGGGCTTCGTTTGTGAGGTCATGGCACTGGAGCTAAAAATTATCGATCGATTGTTCGGGTAAGTGGGTGTGCTCGTGTAGGTCCGTATGATATGTAGACGGGTGTGTAGCGGATGAAACGAACTAGGTGAGTGAAAAATAGCGCTTAGTGTAGTATGGGTAAAATGCCGCGTAGCTCCTCGAAGTTGGATCTGATTTTGTGGTCCAAGATGTCAAGCGAAGTAGGAGTTAGAGCCCTTTCGAACAGTCGTAAAATCATTCGAATATTCCGTAGTTTACTAAAACTTGCACGCGTGGGTTCAGTTTGGTTTTAGAAGGTAAACGATGGATTTCTTTGAAAATTGCGTGTTTTCTCTTCAAGAGTATTGTGTTTACAATGCTTGTTATGAGAGAAATCCGAAAAGGTATAAAATATCAAGATACGACAAACTGGGAGTGAAGTAAATTCAAAAACGTAGGAGTGCCGAAATATACGTCCGTCCGATAATCTTCACGGGGAGAGCAGGGAAACATTCAGTATACTGACGAAAAAAGTAAACAAATTTGTCAAATGAGACAAGTTGTGCTTCAAATAACGGATATCACATATGATGGAACTTAACTCAAAGTACTCTATCGTATGGATAACGATTAAGCTTATGTTGAACCAAAAGTTGCGTCCTTGATAAATTCAGCTGGAACAACAACATCTGGATCAGAAACATTTTATTTTTCCAAAGTTTTCGCGCCCGGAGCGGTTTTGGGGATAAGCTCCTAATTCCAAAAGTCCTCTAGTAGCGCACGTCTCATATAGCTTCTGACAACCAAATCTAGCTCCCAACCAGCACGCGTGGTTTTGTCTGACCCAGTGCAACTGCTTCTATTAACAGGAGAAAGGGCGAATGCAGCTGACTGGTGAAGCTCGTAAATACAAGAATGCTGTCTACCTAGGGAACGAAAAACATTTACCATATACCTCCAATGCCTTGTGGTTACATCCAATTATGGAAAAGACTTCAGGAGTCAACCTCGAGGTAAAATCCGGAGCCGGAATACCGTTAGGCAGTTCTAAGTTTTATCCAACTTTGTCCTGTTTTCTCCTGCGACGGCATCGTTGTCAAAATGTATCAGCCTAGCTGTCCCTTTGATTTCAGGGAGAATTTTCTGCTCGAGCAACAGCTAGTTCTCTATATTAAACTACCCCGGTGTACATCTCAACGCACTCCATTACGATTCTATGTATAACAACACGTGAAGCAGCAGATACCGGTTAAAAGCTATGGCTCGACTAACCTAGCGCTTAGCGTCTAGAGCTGCTTAGAGAGATATTCAGGTCTCTTTGGATGGCTACCTCACGCCTCATGGTGGGCAGCCTCCAGGTAATAAGGTGCAGTCTGGCTACGGTCTGCTATCCATATTGGCTGCATGGGGATAAGGAATAAACCGGCAAGCAGACTGCATTTCTAAAGAAACGAGCGGTCAACTCACGCCGCTGGCATGCAACTGACGCAGAATGACGGATTCTGCCCATCATTGCGAGCGCTGCGGGAGAGATTGTACCGCTCGAACCAGACTTTTTATTCATTCGAAAAGCTATTGAACATGAAAAACGTCATGCAATTGTGATGTTAATCTATGGTCGACATCGACTGAAGGAAATCAGAAAACAAAATTTCGCCTGGGAGAACATGATATTTACAAACCATCACAACGAAGGTTGCCATAAGTGAAACAAGAGTCGTTTATGCATTATTTATTCTAAAAACCGGAAAGTCTCCCGGTGCCGATGTATAACACCGTTCTTATTGAAGCGATGTGCGAATTTGATGTACAAACCAATCGCACCAACTACCGGAGTTCAATAAGTTTCCGTCATTGGTCCGAACCCCTATCTGGTTTACGCCAATAAAATACCGGAAGTTGTTCGATGTAACATTTCGTTATATGCAAACAACATAAAAATATAGCATTGATGCAATCAACCAGACCAGCGTGTGGTATCACGAAAAGATCTTCATACTCTTCATAGACTAGACTAAACTCGAATTTGCTAGGACACTTTTGGTCATTTCTTCGCCAAATGTGCGCGGATTTACCCCATTTTAAGAATTCTATGGTAATTTTTTATCTTTGATCTTGTCAAACGAACCACACTAATGTTACTGTTTAGACGTAAATATCTCAGTTCGTTCACGGGCGCAGACATTTTCCCACCGCTATTTATTTTACGGTTTCTGTTACCATTGCAACGATCACATTATGCTACGCATATTGATACCTGATTCTGTGTTCTTCGTTTTGTGTTCAACGGTTTATAGTGGATTATTTGCTAAATGACGAAATCACGAATTCCAAATCAGCAACATCGACTAGAAGACTAAACGCCCATCGCTCAACCGAACAGCCAACTTTAAGCTACCAACATGTGTGACCGCAACACGAGATCAAACACGCAAGCAAACAAAAATTGATCAACTGATCTGTGACAGCGATGATAGTTTACCCGACAGCGACACGGAACTAACTTTACCTCTGTGTCAATTGTGTTAATCCGACGGACTCAACAATGGTCACTGTCGGTACCTATAATAGTATGCATCTTGCCATGCAGAATAGTCCGTAGGCCATGTGCAAAGCGTGTGAACAACCGGTAAGTCCTGAGGCAAGTGCTGACGTGCTGACATGCGGACGCATTTTTCTTGCTCTGACACTTTTGACCGTTTCTTAGCCAAATCTACTCGGATTTGAACTATTCTAGGACCCTTTGTTACATTGTGATTAGAGCTATCGGAATTCATACATTTTGATCTGTTCCATCGATTAACAGCAAATTTACCCTTTCAACTTGAATATCTCAGTTTGCTCACGCGTGCAAACTTTCTCCCACAGTTAACTATCGTACGGTTTTTGCTCTCATTGCAAAGATCGCATCGTGCTTCACATTTTGATACGCCATTCTGTGCTCTACTTTGTGTGGTTATTGAGTTATCACGGATTATTCGTTAAATGACCAAATCAAGAGTTTTGACCCAGTTAAATCGACCAGACGAACGAACGTTCATTCTTCAACCGGTCGTCCGAATTCAGCTAACAATGTGTGGTCGAGTCACGAGTTTCAACACGCAGGCGAAAAAATCGATCGATCATGGTTTGCATACGACGGTTGTTTCCCTGATAGCGACATCAAACCACCTTGACCTCTGTACCAAGTGACTGTACCCAGGAGGCAATGATAGTGCTTAGAATAAATTATTTTTTGTGATATGCACGTGCACGTGGCCTGCGATGAGACTTTGAATGATGAGTGTGTAAGGATGGTGAATGATAAAAACCTCCCTTCAGTTTGCTATTTCTGTAGTGACTGTAGAAATTCAATAGTGAATGGTAATCGCAAGAGTACACAATTCTCTGCTAGAAACGAGACTAATACAATAGAAATTATATTATCGAAAATGGAAGAGCAACTTGTAAATTTAAAGAATACTCTACCAATAATCAAGACTAAAACATTTGAATTGAATAATCGAATACGCTCGACCGTACTGCCACAGAGTGCTCCTGAAAATGTTAAATTATTACACGACTCTGAGGAGATTGGTAAAAAGGATTAAAAGCCGAAACCGTCTACCTCGTATGATCCATTAATCAAAGATGCCGCGAAAAATAAATCGCCTAGTGTTAACTGATTCAGCATCAACTAAATCGGCCTCGGTCGTAGAAAATACTTACAGAGAAAGGCGTATGCAGTCGACATCCGGTGCTCACTCTAAAGCTTCTTCCCCTGTGTATGAATCCGCGTTGATGTCTTGAAAATTCCTCTTTCGATCAAGCAAGATCAAACGAACTGGAGACATTTGTTTCCCACCCTGCACCCGTGTTCCTTATCCATTTTTTGTGTCATAATTTGTTTGTTCTTTAAATTAAAAATAACATTTAAACTAAATGTTAAATATGTGAGAGTTTGAGGAACAAATTTGACAAAGTGAGCCATCGTGTCTTGTCACTACAGCCAGATATCGTTGGAATAACGGAAACCTGGCTGACACTCGACATCACTGATGCAGAGCTATCCATTCCGAATTACCGCCTACTCAGAAGTGATCGAATTGGATCTTGACATAGTGGTGGGGTGGCGATATACGTCAAAGAACATTTATCCGTGGAGGTTGTTGATCGTTTCCGAGATGATGGTGTTTTTGCTAAAAGCATTTGGTGTCAGATCAAGTCCAGTAATGGATCACCAATGATCGGTGTCATCTACCGTTCACCTTGCGCTCGTATCATGGCATTATTTGACCAGCTCCGCCGCCATGGGACGAGGTACGATTGTATGATTCTCGGTGACCTGAATGCTCCGGATATCAACTGGTTGGACCTGGTTACAAATGGGGATGAGTACCAACGGGAGTTTCTAAATGTAATTCTGGACTTGAACCTCGTGCAGCACATTTGCTTTCCTACTCGCTATGGAAATGGCCAGACTACGTCTACTCTTGATCTGGTCTTGTCACCCAGAGAGTCAGATGTGGTTGACTTATCCGTGGAACAGCCCATCGATACAAGCGACCATTGAGCTATTCGGTTCAAAAGGACTCGAGGTGAACCGGCCCAGCCGTCACGGCTTCCACGGAGAAACTTCTTGAACATGGACTTGAAATTATTGGTTGAACAAGCAGCCTCAATTGACGGGACGTTACCCGTTGATTCCACTATTGATGACTTTTGGAAATAGTTTCTGAGTAATATCCGTCGCTTAGAGGATGTTGCTCCATTGACCAGAGATCGTCCCGGCTCCCGTGGCCCTCCTTGGTTTGATAGAGAACTTCGTACCTGCCTGCGGCAAAGAAAGCGTCTTCAGATTAATTTCAGAACGAGCCGATCGGACGCACATTACGATGAGAATCGGGCTGTACGGAATCTTGGCTCGAAATTGAAGAAGGATAAAAGAAGTCGTTTCGAGCTTCAATTAGCAAATTCTTTAAAATATAATCCTAAACAATTATTTGCGTACATTCGGCGACGGGTCAAGTCATCGAACCCCGTACCTTCTCTCAAACATTTGGAACGGGAGGTTATAGAGACTGACACTGGGAAAGCTGAGGTGTTTGCATCGCAATACCAATCAGTGTACGCAATCGAGCCTACGATATCTTGCGAACAAATATCGTCGACGGAAGTAATGGCCAATTTTGAGATTACGGCTGACATGGTGCGAATCCTCATCGAACATCTAAAGGTACAGACATTTCCATGTCCTGATGGTATTCACTCTGTCATATTAAAGCCTTTATCAAGGATCATCAGTTCACCTTTAGCCGCTATATTCCAAATTTCAATCAATTCGGGACGTCTACAAGAGGATTGGAAATGGGTATAGTAAAGCCGATGTTCAAAGGTGGGAGTTTATCAGATCCTGTAAATTACCGTCCTGTTACACGTACGTCTGTCGTAGGCAAATTGCTGGAACGGATTGCAAAGGATAAGATAGAACAGTATTTGCGTGAGACCCATTAATGCTCGAATGCGCAACACGGCTTCACGGAAAGTTGCTCAAGTATCTCCAATCTACTGACCGCCTGAGAACATTGGTGCAGAAGCCTTGACGCTGGTGTGCCAGTTGATGTAGTCTTCATCGACTTCAATGAAGCATTCGAGCGTGTTTCACATCAGAGGCTTTATTGGAAACTGAAAATGTCTGGTATAGCGGCTCCTTCGCTTGCTTGGATTGAGGATTTTCTTATCGGAAGGCGAAGCCTCGTTGAAGTCAATGGGGCCAGATCTGCATCCTTTATCCCCACTTCTAGTGTACCGCAAGAATCCGTTCTGGGGCCAACCTTGTTCAAACTCTATGTGAGTGACCTTCCCGGTATTCTAAACAGTGGCTGTTTCTTATTTACAGATTATCTGAAGGTGTGGGCTTCTGTCACGACTGCCGCTGACGCCTCCTACCTGCAAAATGATTTGAATGAAATTCGGAATTGGACTGATGGATGGATGCTCCCGATTAATGAAAAGAAGTGTGCTATCATGCACATCGGGAGCAACAACATGCGACATGCATATCATTTGGAGGGCCATGGTCTCAGAACAGTTGGTGTAAAGCGAGATTTGGGGGTGATGGTAACTTCATCCCTCAAAACTGCGGAGGAGACTGCCAGAAAGGTCGGTTCTGCCAACCGCATGTGGTGGGCATTAAGACGATCCTTCTTAGAGATAAATCCCAAAGTTCTTCAAGTTCTGTATAGCTCTCACGTCAGACCAATATTAGAATGTGGGCTTCCGGTGAACTAACCGTTAACTAAAGGGGAGAAAAATCGACTGGAGAAAGTCCAAAGAAGGTCTACCCAGTGCCTGAGGGGTATGTTTCATATTCCCTATGACGACAGATTGCGGAAACTCAAACTTTTCTCACTGGAATATCGAAGAATGCGATATGATTTGCCGGTCAAGCGGAGAATCCTGCTTGGATATTACGGAAAGGAACTTCAAAAATTCTTTTCGGTATCCACGGACTCCAGAACTAGAGGTCATTCGCTGAAGTTGCAGAAGCGCCAAACGGAACACCTGAAGCCATCGTTTACTCTGTCGACCAGAGTGGTCAATATTTGGAATGCACTCTCTGCTGATGCAATGGGGGCAGTCACCGAAGTTGGCTAATGTGATCCCGATAAATAAAGGTGGCAGTCGATCCTCAGTTTGTAAGTACAGACCTGTAAGTCTTACTAGCATCCTATGTAAAATCCTGGAGAAACTTATTAGGGATAGGATCTGTCGCCATCTAGTGGATTACTCGTTGCTGAACTCTGCTCAGCACGGCTTCCTTAAAAGGAAGTCGTGCCTAACAAACCTCTTATGTTTTCTTAACGAGGTCACCATGAGGCTAGATAAAGGCGAACAAGTTGAAGTTTTTTACTTGGACTTTTGCGAGGCCTTTGATTCGGTAAACCACAGATTGCTTGCAGACAAACTTGGTTATATGGGTATCGATGGTCTTCTGAAGAAATGGATAATAGGATTCTTAAGCAATAGATTCTTTCGTGTCAGGATAGGAAATATGTATTCGTCGAAAGTAGAAGTTGTTAGTGGAGTCCCACAGGATTCCGTACTCGGACCGCTACTTTTCCTCATTTTCATCGATGACTTGGCAGCGTCGCTTAAGTGTCCCTGCTATATTTTAGCAGATGATGTCAAGATTATCGGAACACTGGATGAACAGGATCTTCTTGAGGATACAGAAAAGGTCATCAAGTGGTCTGCTACATGGGATCTACCAGTTAACTTCACTAAAATCTATCTCTTGTCTAAAGTCATTAAGAAGCTAGAGGTTGCTGGTCCAGATGGTATACTTGAGATAAATGGGATGCCGGAAGTTCGTGACTTAGGTATAGAAGTTTCAGGGGACTTTAAATGGGCTGATCAATGCGCAGCTGCTGCACAACGCGATAGGAGAGAGCTTTTTCGCCTTCGATCAGTTTTATCCTGCAGGTCCCCAGAGGTTTTTATACCATTATACAAAGCGGTTGTCAGACCACATCTCGAGTATTGCGTTCAAGCATGGTCACCTTTTATGGAAAAAGATATTGCCAAGCTGGAAGGTGTTCAACGTTTAGCTACTCGTATGATTGTTGGGCAATCGGGTAGGTCGTATAAGGAACGATTGCTGAGTCAAGAGCTCTTCTCACTAAAAAGGAGGAGGCTACGTGGGGACTTGATTGAAACCTTCAAAATCATGTCAGGTTTCAGTACTATTCATCCCAATGAATTGTTTGCTCTGGCCCAAGTGTGGGTACTCGAGACCGCCCATTAGATTGATTCTGTAGCTGCCATTTCAGGACAGGCTGGTGTTGGTATTGTGCTGAATTCACGTGCCGAATCCTGTCTAATCGATTGGATTCCTCGCAATAGCAGGATGTGCGCAGTTAGACTAGCCACTAATATTAGACCAAACTCAAAATCTTCTAATCGGAGATGCTTGTTTATTGTTGCAACTTACCCTCCGACTAACACCAATTCCGACGACGAGAAGAACGCCTTCTACGTCGATCTTTATGCTCTTTTGCGACGTGCAAAAAGCTCCGATATTGTTGTCTTAGCAGGAGATATGAATGCCAGACTAGGTCGCTTAGATACGTCTGAATCACAATTAGGTGGCATGTTTGATCTTGAAAGCCAACGCACAGATAATGGTGAACGGTTTATACAATTCTGTGCACAATCTCGATTATTCATTAGCAGCACCTCCTTTCGCCATAAAAGATGTCAATGTGCCACATGGCGCTCGCCGGATGGAAGCCAACCTTCGGCCCAAATCGACCATATCGCCATACGTGCTCGCTGGAGAGGTTGCATTGAGGACTGCCGCTCTTTTTGGAATACCTGCGTAGATTCAGATCATGCTCTTGTGCGATGTAGGTTCTCGTTAAAGTTCTCCGGTACGAAGCCCTCGAATGGGAAACGCATTGCTGTCGAAAAATTCTTTTAGCCTGCAGTTCAAGACATTTATAGGACCACTTTGAGTAACTCACCCCCAGTTGCCCAGTATGCAACTACCGATGAAAGGTGGAACAAAATAGCAGGGATTATGCGAGCCACCGCAATAACAGCATGTGAGACTGCACAACCAACCCAAAAGTCCCACTGGATTTCACAGCGCTCTATAGAAATTCTTCACCAGCGACGCGAAATACCTCATGGTCCTGGACACAATACAGAGCGTAGACGCGTGAGGAATGAACTTAAACGGAGCTTAAGACTAGACAGAGAAAGTTGGTGGCTAAATAAGGTAGAAGAAATGGAAATAGCAAATAATGCGGGTAACGTGCGAAAACTCTTCCAACTTATTCGATCGACTGGGCCTACGAAACAAGGAGTGAGTGAGACTATATCGGAATTAGACGGTACTCTTATCACTAATAAGAATCGCCGCCTGTCACGCTGGGCCGAACATTTTGAAGAACAATTCAGCTGGTCGCCTGCAACAGAATCATTCCCTCACTTGAGGCAGTGTGATCCTTGGCCTGTAGCGTAGATCCCCCTAATGATTTAGAAATTAAAGCATGTATCGAATCCATGAAACGATTCAAAGCTGCTGGCCCCGATGACATACCGCCTGTTTTGTTCAAAGAAGGTGGCCAAGTCCTAATCAGCACATTAGGAGATCTCCTCCGTGAAGTGTGGATGTCAGAATCCATCCCTCCGAGTTGGGGCGAATCAGTTATCATACCTATATTTAAAAAAGGTGTACGAAGCTCATGCTCTAATCACCGTGGGATAAGTCTCACTCCCATCATTACGAGATTATTAGCGTCCATATGTCTTCGAAGATTAATATCGCATAGGGAATCACAGATCAGTGAGCAGCAAGCTGGCTTCCGGCCTGGCAGAGGCTGTGTCGACCACATTTTTACTCTTCGACGGATATTAGAACTGCGGCACACCTATCGACAGCCGACAATAGCAATCTTTTTAGACTTCAAAGGAGCATTTGATTCAGTCGATCGAAATGTCCTGTTTAAGACCTTGCTGTGCAAAGGCGTTCCGCATAAGTATGTCAACATACTACGCGCACTTTATGCTCATACATCAGGATGCGTTAGGGTTTACAATGAACTCTCACCCAAATTCCACACCACAAGTGGCGTCCGACAAGGATGCCCGATTTCTCCGTTTTTGTTCAATTTTGTAATTGATGCAATTATGGAATTATGCAACGAAGGTGCCCCAACTTTCGGAGTTCACATAATGCCAGGCGTCAAGCTTCTCGACTTGGATTATGCTGACGACATAGTTCTGCTCTTCGACTCATACACAGATGCACAGGCGATACTGAACAAGCTATCTAGTATTGTGCCCGCATTTGGAATGCGTTTTGCGCCCTCTAAGTGCAGTGTTCTTCTGAAGGACATCGACTTATCGAACAACGCTTTATTACTTGACAATCAGGCGCTTGAAATTGTGGATCGTTTTACGTATCTCGGTAGTTGTATCAATAATTCTGCATCGTTAGATGATGAGGTCTCGGCACGCATTTCTAAAGCGACCGTAGCATTCCGAAACCTAGGTCACCTCTGGCGTCAGAAAGGACTATCTCTGTTACTCAAGGGTCGAGTCTATAAAGCGACAGTTCGGGCTGTGTTACTATATGGGTGCGAAACCTGGACCTTACGTAAAGAACACATTCAGCGTCTCCAAGTATTTGACAACCGGTGGCTCCGCAGCATTCTAGGAGTTAGCTGTTACAATCGTATGCGCACCGATGCTCTCCGAAATAAGTTGTTTGGTAGTAATGTCGATATAGAGAAGCAGATCAACCCGCATAGGTTACGCTGGTTGGGTCACGTTTTACGGATGCCGGACCACCGACTTCCGAAACAGATTCTTTTTGCGACGCCACATCCTGATTGGCGTAAATCTAGGGGTGGCCAAACCGTAACATGGCATAGGCAGCTAAAAATTCTTACAAGTAACCTTTCCAAAGTAGGCGCAGCGCGTCTTCCAGGCTGGTGTCCCCGCGATCATATATCGCAATGGTTAGTTACGCTTCAGGATATGTCCCGAAACCGTGTTCAATGGCGGTCTTGCACTAAGCATCTTCTGGGAGTGTTTGCATAACCTTGTATGTTGTCAAGCGGAGTGACGAGAAAAGCTTGTTATGATGCATGACAGTGAAAGCCGCAAGGAAGCTGCCGTGCTGATGTTGCTCTACTCGTTCACGAAACTTGTTTGAATGCATGTTCCATTCGAGGTGTAGGCACCTCTTCCCAGTATGTTTGTGCTTACTCTTCTATAGAAGCCGTAGTAATTTAAGTCCCATCCTTCCCCAGCTTTTAGGGATTACGTTTTCATGGTTGTATGGCAGTAGTTAAGCATTCGGTAAGTGCTACCGTGTTTGCTGTCTTTTGATGATGCAGATGAATGTTACAGAACTAGAATCAGTGGCGGCTGTAGGCGATTTCAGAAAATTTTTGCAACTCATCAAACTACTGACAGCTTACTTCACAATAACGTCGGCAATCCAACGCATTTGAACATGTGCAACACAATTCAACAAAATGATATTAAATATTTGAACTGTGGAAGCCGCCTAACGAAACTTGAATTATTTTTGTTCTATAGTCTAAATAATGGTGATTAGCCGTTAACAATGATGGTCTTTCTGGGAAACTAGTGATGTGCTATCGAGGTTTTTTACGCTCACAGCAATTGTCTGTAACAGAGCTTATTTTGTGAAGTCCCAGACACGCAGAACTTAATACTTGCTGCGACTTACACTATATCCACAAGGATTATGAACCTCAGAAAGCCATTTCAAGAACAGTTTAAGCTGCGAATGCTGAAAAGTGTTTCAAATATACATTTGATAATGCTCCGGCTGTTTTGGAGGAAAATCCGCGGTTAAATAAAAACCCTTCATCAAATGGGTATTCTGGCAATGGCTGTCAAAAAGTCACAAATCGATACGACCTACATAGGGCAACCATCCACCGTGTATACATGTCTAGGCCTGGGAAACCTGACAGTATCTTTGCCCATGTGCAGTCTCTGACTGTGCTGCACTTTGCTTGGATCAGGCTTGTGCTTTCATACCATACCATACATAATAATGAGCAGAAGAATTTCGTCATGAGCCGTAATTCTGTGTCGTGATCAATCACAAGCGTATTATGTTTGCTACTTTCCATATACCGTATCTAGTGCGGAACAGCTTATTCAAAATAAACGGTTCATAAAAATCAAGGATTGCAAATTATTTGAAATAAACGCCAATAGAAATGACAATCGGCCATTGATTTACTTTATTGTTCCACTCCATATTATCATTTTTCTACCCCGTGTCTCTGTTTTAGTTTTTAACGAAATGCAAAACTTGGAAACCATGCGTGGCGAGTTTGATGGAGAATGGCAAAAACTTATGGTAAACTGATCTGTTTGCTTATTAAAGGCCAAAAACGGGACTTATCTCGAATCTGTTGAGAAAATGAAGTGTGAACAATCAAGCTGTATTCAGAATGTGAAACACTGTCGATCGTACATTCAATTTATTTTGAAAGAGATATCTAGGTTTGTGTTCAATTCTGCGATTAATATGTAAGACTGGAAAAGGTTTCAGATATGGGTGAGAAAAAGAAGTTGGCTGAATATAAAACGGAGATTCAACGCAAGGAAATTATCATGCGTGATATCGAAGCAGTTTTACCTAGACAACCTGGGTATGTTTCAACTTACTTATTATCTATCTTTAAGAATTTACCTTCGCGTTGTTCTTGGTGCCCTCAACATTTCCTTCCTGAATAAACAGGACAAGTGAGTTTCATATACTAATTAGAACTTCTAAACAGATTTGCTTACAAAAGCGATTACGAACAGTTCAAAATAGTTGTTTCTGCAATTTCGGCTATTTTAGCCTTTCTCCTCTATTTCTTTATACAAAACCGGTGAGTTGTATCACTGTATGTGCTAATAACTATGCACCATATTAAAAAATCGCTGGATTGTTGATTCCTTAGGCCCCCGTAACCTTGTATTTTCCACACATACCTACGGTTGTAAAACGGAACCTACAAGCAGCAACCAGTTTGTAAAGTTATAACTAACACAACTGGATTGAATTACCTGCATTCCGGTAATCAGGTGGTATGCACATGCATAAGGACGTGTAGATGGATTAATCCTCGAGGCTTTCTCTGACATTAGTTATAGACATTTTTCTTATCTGTCTACTTGCGAAGCCTTCAAACGTGTCCCAGCACATATGGAAGATTTGTAGACTTATGTAATTTTCAGGACTTCGTGTCTTATGGAAATGTTACTGATAGAGTTATGCACGGATGTGCAATCGTCCAGCATTTTTGTGCTGTGCGGCTAACACTGTGCTAAATTGATTGGCCACCGGTGGTGAGCTGCATGCTGAAACACGCTGGAGTCTCACTACCATTTCTATTTCCCCACTCATCTGTCTAGGCCTGGGCAACCTGACAGTTTCTTAGCCCACGTGCAGTCTCTGACTGTACGGCACTTTGCCTGGAGCAGACTTGTGCTTTCATACCATACCATACTGATATAGTTTAAGTGGGTTACCACGCCGTCGTGTTATGTGATCGGTGTAATAATTATTCGCATGAATGGCTTATATGCCTACGTGCCTATCACATTGAAATTAATGCTCCTCGTTTTGGTCTGTATTTGACTGAATGTAAGTTTTTTTCAATTCCTGGACTTGTTTCGGGTGCTCTGCAACATCAAGGGTAAGTTATCTTGCTCTACAGTCGAAGCGAGCGGATCAAAGTATATGAGTAAAAGAGATATGCAGCTAAATTTATTGCATTGAGTCGAGCAGTCGGTAGCTATTTATGAAGAAGCGAGCGATACATCAGTGCCAGGAACACCGATGTTTATCGTACAAGTCATTTGAGCAAAACAAAGAACCTAGGACATCTAACTCAAAAGAGAAGAGTACAGTTGATACTCTCATGTAAATCTGTTGTTTATCGATCTCTTCTGTAAATCGTCATGTGTTTGATTTCAGAATCACACGTGGAATTACCCAACCTGGTTTCTGTCACTGCAATCAAATCCTAAGACGCTGAGGTTTGGCGCAAATAAATTTCGGTAAACTTGCCTAGAAAGCCCTAAACATAAGTGCGAAAGCATGCTAAAGATAATATTTTGGAAGTAGACGAAGGTTTTACATTAGTGGACTTGCCATCTCGGTTGTGGACAGCTGCTCCAAGATTTTTAACGCGACTGGCTAGATGACGAAATCAGTTCAAGATCGTTCATGCGCGTTAATTCATATGCCGCTCGAACACGAATTTCAGTGGGTGCCACTTTTTTAGAAATAGTATGATGCCTCGAAAATATTGTCTTTCATTTCGTATGTGCGAAAACATGCTTTAATTCATACCCCAGTTAAGGTAACGTTTTTACTCCTCGATGAGAAACCAACGAGTTCTTGTAATTTTCTATGGAACTGCTCATTGACATGGTCAACCAAGACTTCGGGTCATGACCGTATATATAATCAATATTATCGCTGCCACTAGTTTGAATGATTGTATAGGATTGACCTAAGGAACATTGTAAATTGCGTCATGGTTATATAGCTGATCGATAATTGCAATGCAAATTCGAATTTATTTAGTACAAAATGCACTTTCTGTTTATAAAAAATTTCCGAAACCCAAGTCGTAGTTATTATTTGGTCACCACCCACAAGCGTACTTCATCAATTTTAACAGATGGAACAATTTTTAGTTTGGTCAGAAATCGCTAGATTGTTCATCCAAGTTCATTTTTTCATCCAGCCAAGGTTATAGATGTGTTGTTGAACGTATGACGGTGGATGCTTTTTACGCGATTGATCATTGCATAGTGTTTTGATCTAGAAACGGGTTTTATCGAGTGTTGCTCATGTATTTTGTTCTTTTGACGCCCTCAAAAATGCTGTTTTTATATGAACACGACGAGAACAGATTACTGTTTTTACTGCTGAACGTAGTTATTACAGCAGCAGTCCACACGGGAGATGCCGACTTAAGGGATAAAGTCTGATCATTCATTGTTTAATTATTCTAGCACCTCGTCGTTTACGCCTGTTACCCGATTTTGGCAGTTTTTTCGTTCGCTTATTGACTTTGATTGAATCAAAACTTTTCTATATTTTTAATTGATCACTACTTTCATTACATTTTTGGCAGGGTGTTAGACACGGTGTTTCATTTCCTCCTTGTATGGTACTACTGCACACTTACCATTCGTGAACGAATATTGATTGCAAACGGGTCGCGCATCAAAGGCTGGTGGAATATTTATCATTTCATTTCAACTGCAAGTGCTGGAATTATGCTCATCTGGTAATTTGTATTCAGATATTCATCGCTTGATGTTTCGATCAGGGTTTTGCTTTTCCAAATTTGTTTGAGGTTTTGTCAATCTTATTTTAATTGTCGTAATGAACATCTACTAAGCACATGATGTGATGCGCTTTCACAGCTACATGATAGTTTGTGATTGTTTATTCATCAAGCTCGTTCTAGTTGTAGTTTTTGATGCCGTGATCAACAGCGCATACCTACGCTTGTACTGTATTCTGGCTTACAGCGTCCGGGCTTACACGGCGTTGTTTTCACCTTCATTATTTTTCTTTACTTGTAATTGCAAGCTCACAATATTGAGTCACGTTCGGAAAAAACTAGCTCTTGGTTGCTCGGTTTTAGGACGAAGTAAACGAGAGAGATGTGTGTATATATGTAAGCACAACATTAATCCAGTCAAAGTGCAGCACAGTCGTAGACTGCATCCAGGCTAACATACTATCAAGTTGCCAAGGCCTAGACTGATAGGAAAAAGAAAATAAAAATTGTAGTGAGACTCCAGCGTGTTTCAGCATGCGGCTCACTACCCGTGGCCAATCAATTTAGCACGGTGTTATCCACACAGCACAAAAATACTGTACGATTCACATCCGTCCGGAGACGGCCAACACAATCTTTGATTAATTGCCATGATTAACTGCAACTACAGCTGCCGTTTCATCTTCGCTGAACGTGATCGATTCACTTACCCGTTTCAGGGTTTAATGTTTGTGAACCCACTCACCTCGATGTATTTCTGTGCTATGTGGCTAACATCGTGCTAAATTAATTGGCATGCTGAAACACGCTGGAGTCTCACTACCTTTTCTATTTCCTTTATTTCTTTTGTCGTATCTGTCTAGGCCTGGGCAACCTGACATTATCTCATCCATGCACGATAGTCCAATCCTTTTATAGAAGTTTCTTCTTTTGAAGATCACCACGACTACCAATTACTATCTCAACTTTCACCCATCCATCTTTATTTTTTCGACCCTACTCTTCAGTAGTACTGTGTATTTGAAGGTATTAGAGCGTATTCCTATCTATTCCTCAACATCATGTTTCGTAATATTTTTATTTCTCCTTTATAGGCCACGTTCTCTCTCGTATGATGTTTTTCGAGATCATTTTATGCTACTTTCATTGTATCACAGTAAGTCAATTCTTCTAATGTTAAATCAACTGTTTTAACCCTGCTATAGCTTGCCACTGCGCGTCATCTATTTCGCCTCATAGCTGCCCTATTTTTTCAGTCTGTCAATTTACTTACGCATTTGTCTGTATCGTTCACAGGACTGTAATAGAATTTTATTTATCATATGAAGCTTAAGATACCTAATCGTGTTACGTTAGTTGTTACTTGTAATGAACTTCATACTGCAGTCTTGTTCTGGTTATCGTTTTTATACGCTTCTCCAGACCTCGCTAACCTGACATTATCTGAGTTCACCTGTAATCTTTGCCGTTCGTCACTCCGTTGGTCGTGTTTTCATACATATGTACATATATACATACAGAGACAGTATGCAAGTAAAAAAGCTATGCTTTACAAGACCAACAAAAATGTAAATCGGGTCGGTTAAAATCGGATGGTTAAAATTAGCAAAATATTGTTAGAGATTATTGTCAAACGTGAAAAACATACTTTTCCATCTGGGCATTTAGTGATTTCTTGAAAACGTCAATGGTTCAAGATTGTACCACGTGAGTATGTAAACTGTTCCACAATCGCAGATTGCGAACGAAAAAAGCATGTTTGCGGCAGTTCAACATGCTATGCTGTTGGTAAAGTTTAGATGGGTGACCACGCAGATGTGTGTTATGGAAAGATGAAAAAAGCAACTGCAAGGATGATTTGTTTGATTAAGCATTGTCCAAATAAAGATTAGTGCTCCGCGTTGCCGCCTGTATTGAGCGGAATGCAAATTCAATATTTTAAGTCTCATTTCGTATGGATAATTAGAAAGTCCCAGGACAAGTTTTGTTGCTCTGCGCTGTGGAGTTTCCAAAAGCTGCGTATCTTTTACAACCAAGGAATCCATCCTGTATAGCATATTCGATATGAGGACGGATATAGGTTGAAATCAATTTGCAGACAATGTTGGCTTCAAACGAACCCAGGACACTTCGAAGGAGACCCAAGATGCTTTCAGCTTTAGTGGCAGCGACTCGACATTTGCAGGTTCTCCGTGTCGGCTGTAGAGTTTATCTTGCGCCAAATCTTTGTGTCATCTGCGAAAATAAGCGCCGGCGACTGCAGTACTATAGGCAAGTCGGGATCTCGATATGATTTACACCTGGCCCCTAGACAACGAAATGCTACTGAATGCTTTGAAATGCAGCCCATTGTCGCTCAACAGCAAGTTGAGCAAAGAATGTTATCTAGGTAATACAGTTATTAAACGCGCCTCCTCCGAAAACGATTTAGGCGTGATTATCCAATCTGACTTAGGAAACTCAATGCAATGTCGAGTCGCTGCCACTAAAGCTGAAAGCCTCTTGGGTCTCCTTCGAAGTGTCCTGGATTCGTTTGAAGCCAACATTGTCTGCAAATTGATCTCAACCTATATCCGTCCTCATATAGAATATGCTATACAGGCATGGATTCCTTGGTTGTAAAAGATACGCAGCTTTTGGAAACTCCACAGCGCAGAGCAACAAAACTCGTCCTGGGACTTTCTAATTATCCATACGAAATGAGACTTAAATATTGAAATTGCATTCCGCTCAATACAGGCGGCAACGCGGAGCACTAATCTTCATTTGTACAATGCTTAATCAAACAAATCATCCTTGCAGTTGCTTGTTTCATCTATCCATAACACACACCTGCGTGGTCACCAATCTAAACTTTACCAACAGCATAGCAGGTTGAACTGCCGCAAACATGCTTTTTCCGTTCGCAATCTGCGATTGTGGAACAGTTTACATACTCACGTGGTACAATCTTGAACCATTGACGTTTTCAAGAAATCACTAAATGCCCAGATGGAAAAGTATGTTTTTCACGTTTGACAATAATCTCTAACAATATTTTGATAATTTAACCATTCGATTCGATTTACATTTTTGTTGGTCTTGTAAAGCAAAGCTATTTTACCGCATAAGATCTGTGAATGATTCTATGAATGACTACATACATACATACATACACCATCAATGGACCTCTTTTCAATGGAAAGAACACTCGCTGACGCATTGCGACCCACCACGTCCTCCGGTGAAGCCTGAAAAATTAGTGAGCTAGTAAAAGGAAGTTAAAAATTTAATCCTAATTTGATTAATTCAAGTTGAGGAAATGTAAGTGTGTGTCGAGGCGATGCTTAAAGACATCAATACAAGGCGCGTCTACAATTTTGGTAGGAAAAGTATTCCAGTGATTGAAATTTCGATGAGATAAAGGTAGGAAATGTTCTCTTCCTTGTGGTACATTGTCTCACTTAGACTGGACTTCGACGTAGTGCGATGTTTTGTTTATCATTGTGACCCATCAATACAGACATACATACATTATTTAATAAATTAATTAGCTATGCAAACGATGATCATTTGTGAGCTGTACATTTAATATTCTGTACGCCGCTATATACTATTTTTCACAGTTTTCACTCGCCGTAATCGTGTTGTAAAATTTTCGTTTTCACAACCACAAATCCTTGAATCATTAGCGATGCTTTTCGGTTATGATTTGTATTTAGCGGAGTGGATCAATCACCACAGGCAAATGAGTGAGGTCACGTGTGGCGATACTGGATCTTTGGCGCGTGAAAACCCTTCTACTTTCTGATTCTATGCTGGTTGGTAATAAAAGCTGCAATATGGCGTCACCCGTTTGCAACATTTGTTTGCAGTAGTCGTAAATCTGCGCTCGACCTCATTGGCTAGAACTTTATTATTATCGACCTTGGCTGTTTATGCCCTCTTCCCATCTTTTTGGGATCACTCCGTAATGGCAGTTCAGAAAAGATATACGATTTCGGTGAAATGCCGATCTTGAGAACGGTAGTGAAAATGTGTAATAATTGTGGTGCTTCAAGTGTTAATTTCGATAACGGAAGATATACGGAGTAAATGTGAAACGGGCAAAGTATCACCCATCAGTCGTGGATTATTTCATTCTATCGTGGACAGCTATCGCTACTGCGATGATGTTTATGGACGAGCTTTTTTGGATCCGTGTTGACATATCGTTTGTGTTAACCATTGTACAACGAACCATTTTATTCACGGTGTTTTCGCTTATAAATGACCAACGTTTACAAGATTTGTGAACTAAACTGTAACATTGAACATCATTTATTTAATGAATGGCTGCTTATTCTTTTAAATATTTTTAATTTTGTCTACGTACTGAACCAAGTCCCACATAATAATTTACTTTGTCATTTTTCATCTCCATAGACCTCGTGCATTGCGTTCAATATCAATATCAAGTTGGTTGTCTTTATAAACTACGCGCTCTCGGTGATCGTCATCCAATGGATATTACGGTCGGTACGTTTTGTTCGCACTCCTTGCCTGGCGTTTTTTTATTTTTGGAGAATTTTGAATCATCAACTTATTTAATGTTATTCCCACATCTGTATCGGATTGATGAACACAATCAACTTCCATAATGATTCCTTTCTGCACACAATTATTTATAATCGTACTGAAGACTGCTATACCTGGTTAGCTTCATGCATCATTCTTCGTATACACTCAAAGCTATTCAATCCAAACGTTGTTTTTGTACCTCATTTGTAATTTTATTGCCATCTTTACCAATCGTTAATTGATTTTCCGTTGTTTACGTTTTTCTCGAGTGTTTCGCCCCACACCTGAAAATAGTTTTCTTCTTTCCAGATGGATTTATGTCCTGGATGTTTCGTCGTTTGACATTTACGCTGCCCTTCCTCTTCTTAGCATATGGTCTCGATTTGTATACAGCCTATCGGCTGTATGATATTTCTAGACAGCCATACTGTCACGAATGGCAGGTAAGAATTTATCTTTAATTTTATCAGTTCTGTTACTCGCGAGTAGTATGCAAATGTTTCTCCGCGTGTGTTTTAAAACAAAATATCCATATTCGTATGCTTTTTAATCGCACCCCAGCCGAATCACTGTAATTAATTTATGATTATGTGTGTATGAAATCACAAGCCTAATCCAGACATATTACTGCACGTGAGGTAAGATACTGTCAGGTTGCCCAGTGCTAGATAGATATAAGAATGGAAATAGAAATAGGAATGGCAGTGAGACATGTATTGTATAATGTAGCAATTTGTGCATCTCGACAAAGGACTGGTATATTTTGTAGCTGAATTGCGATCCACATTCGCTCCGAAAGTGATTGTTTGTCGTGTCATTTTATAAACCTTTATGTATATTTTGTTTTTCAGTTCGAAATTTATTATTAGTTTTGTTTGGAACCTTTAAATGTTTTTACATTCACTTCAGCAATTCTGTTTTTGTTCAATCTCTTCCAGGTGTTTGCTGTTTCAATCATCTATTTTGTTCAAGCGATTGGAAACATAATTACCGTGTGCATGGTGATTCGACAGAAGTTGTTCCCACATTCTCCAGTCACACAACGTTACCTTTTACGTAAGAAATATAGCTTTGCCGCCCCTTCAGACAAAGACGTGCAAGATGCAAACTGATTTGTACCTAGAACTTTTGATTTTTGCAACACATTCGTCATAATCCTTTCATTGTTTTCTACATTTTTCACTCTCAATAATTTTGTCCCGTTGGCGTCATGAGGTTTCCTTTCTTGCTACTGCGATGATTATTAGTTTCCAATCCATCATTGTGATCAACCGCTGGTCATTCATTTTTTAATTCGGTACTGATTATGCGTTGATTAAATATCGACGAAATAAAAGAAGTTTATCAGTTTGCGCACGTTATATCCGATCAATATCAATTCTTTCAATACGAAGAATATCTTCTACAACGATCTAGGTGTTCTCTTGTATGTATGTATGTATGTATGTATGTATGTATGTATGTATGTATGTATGTATGTATGTATGTATGTGTATGTATGTATGTATGAAAGCACAAGCCTGGTCCTGGAAAATTGACGCACATTCAGGGACTGTACGTGGACTAGAATACTTTCCGGTTGCCCAGGTCTAGAAAATATGAGATAATAAATATAAATGGAAATCGTAGTGAGACTCCAGCGTATTTCAGCACGGCGCTCACTACCGACCGCCGATCAATTTATAACGGTGTTAGGCAGATAGCACAAAAGTACTGCACGATCTCACATCCGTGCTCTCTTGTGGCGTGCAAAATTCATATTATTTTTCTGGAAATACAAATGGTCGACATCGACCGAAGGAGGCCAACAACAACAAATGGTATATGAGCTACAATTAGGGGATTTCTTTGATATTTTAGGCTAAAATACCCAAATGCTTCATGTTATTTTGTGCACAATCTCGAGCATAGATTCTTTTAGATATGCGAATGACTTTTCCGAACTTTGCCTTCGAATACTAGCGTCATATAATGAATCGCTGACCTGGCTTCAGAAAGCTTTCGTTCTGTTGAAACGAAGGCTTCATTTTCGTTAGCCTTGGGGGGTGGTTCAAAATGCTCGATCTTATAGGCTGCCATCCATGACTGTTTATTTTGTGAGCTTTTAAAATTACGGTTATCTGCCCTGTTTTTTAAGTTAATGGGGGCGTTTGAGTCATTTATGCTAATGTATCTTATTTAATGCGTTGTTGTGGAGACAGCTATGTATTTTTACATAGTGTGTGCTTATTCACTCATGTTTTCCACATCCTGCACGGACCGGATGAATATAGTTTTGCAATTACTTGGTTTGATTTTCCTTGGCGTGTGCTTAATAAATTCGTTGGCCAATTGGTGTGGTCTTACGTTGAGGGATTCGTGTGTGAATGTGATTAACGTTGGAAATCTTAACCGCAGTGATGTATTGCGATGCGTTTGACAAGTGGGTGTGAAACGCGTGAATAAAGTGTCCTCGTGAATGTCTTCGACTTTTGTGTGAATAGCGTAATAGACGTTCGAACGGTGTACGGGATTTGGCTTCGCTCCGCCTCGTCTTATTCTACACAGACACTGTTGGCGTGACCAAGCCCGTCGATTAGGCGTTAACAGGAAATGTGTCAATGGTCACAAACGTACAGCATGGCCTCCCTCGGGAGAATTGTTGAAGAAATGATGACTTAAGAGGTGTGAAGTACATTAGCGACGAGTGCCCGCCACGGGTTCACGGTTGATATATAGAAGAGAACTCTGCAACACAACACGAAAGTAGGTAGCGTCGAAACGTACAATCTCAGCGATCACAAACCCGCAATAATTCGGGATTCGGAAGTGCCTACATGACAACTGTTTGAGGGACAATTCTGAAACAAAATCATTTGTACAAGCGGTTATTGAACAATATGTTGGTCACACTAGCCCAACATGGTGAGCGTCTGAAGTGGAGCACGAAACCGCTGGAAAAATCACCTCAAAGTCACTACTGACAAAGGCAAGTTGAGGACTGTGTGGTGGTCACGTTATTTGTCTATAGAAGGTACGACAATCGACAAAGGGATGCGAATCGCACGGAGATCACGTGTTCAACATTGGGGCGTATCCCCGATGCCCGTGTGAACGATGTAATAGACCTTGGGATTGGCTACGCGATATCGTCCCACCACTCCTACGATACTACCTAATAGATAGCCTTTAACTTTTTCAAAGTAATAACCGAGTGACTCGCAAGTGATTGATGATTTCGCTCAATATCCTGCACAGTTTAGCTAAATTTAAGAACCCGACTCATAGAGTTAGATCAATAGTTACAAACTATGGTTACCATGTCACAAACTTCCTCAGAAGTTGTTTCTGCACGATCGGTGTGTCCAACAAATCGGGAAAGCTGACAGAAATATGAGCACACCTGCAATACCTTATTGCTTTCATTGAACCATGATATTTATCGCACTTTACCTGGGTATAATTATCAATTTCTAACAGAAAATCGATTCAAATTAACGCGTAAAAATGTTGGTGCCAAACATCCACCTTATTGACCATCTTGGAAATTTCGACCGCCTCCGCATGTAGGCGTTCGCCATGCGATTTAATACTGCGTCTTAATATTTCCACATGGTCTAAATTGACGTTGTGGCCCGTATCTAAAACGTGATCCGTCAAGATGGAATCACGAATAAAGGTCTGATATTCCCTCGCATACCCGGGTGTCTCCGGACAACCTTTCGGTGTTCTTCGATTCTAGTATGAATTTCATTAGAAGTTTGCCCTAAGTAAACATCCGAACAGTCCTTGTGGTTGATTATGTAGATGCTGTTCGTAACGCTAAATAAAGGTGTCTTATTCTTGAGGTGAATCAGATAAGAGCGGATAGTTTTCCCTTTATTATAAGTTATGATTATGGCCGCCTGGTTCAAGATTCTACGTATCGCTTCAGATGTTCATTTTACATATGGTATACAAACCGAATCTCGCCAATTTTTTTCTTATGGAATTTATACTTTTATCAATTGGCCTTACCCCAAAACTGCTCTAACCGATTGCACTCAAATTTCTTTGCATTGGTCCTAAACATATTCCAATCAACGGTTTCTAAGTGTTCGAAAAGTCTCTCATATGGTTTCGTTGGTTAACCGGCGATGGTTTCGCAAAGCCGAAATTTCGCATTTTAATCCATTTCCGAGTGCCACTGGATTTTATATCCGAATGCATTTCCACACTGTTTATGTACGAATGCTGAGTTAGAGTTGATTTCCCGGTTAAGCTAGATCAAAATGCTGGACCACCGCTCTTTTACATCTATGTATTCAATTTGCCAATCGTTAAGAAAACTTAGGGCGTTTGATAAATTACATAAGCATACCTTTGTGATTATTTTGTTTTATCATTTGTTCGCTCTGCCCGACATAGGTAGTCGAAATTCAAGACCAAATTTTCGCTTGAACCTAGCGGACAATAGTATGCAATTTTTCGACGCATTCTTCTTCAGTTGAGCATTGAAGGTATCATGTATTGCTTTCGACGTGATTATAAACAGGAATTTCTTCATAGAGCTGTTGGAAGATGGCAGCAGTGGAGGTCTGAGAAATTTTATTAGTCTTCAGCAAGTTAGGCAGATTAAAGTCTCCCATAATCAAGATCCTGTTGTGATATCTCGAGGCAATCAAGCGTAGCTTGTCGAGTAGAGTCGTATTATACACTCCCGGGGCGTCTTGTGGACGATAAATTACGCCGATTGTGCCATCTTTGCCCGTAGTCGTTGTCAACAAGCACCATAGCGTGTCCCGAAGCAATAAATCGGAAGCCGTGGGTTCTCTGCATTTGAATCTCTGATCATAATATAGTGTCACACCTCCACCACGTGTTGCACGGTCTCAGCGGAGCGGTCTAACTCACAATCGTGGATTTCCGGGTTAAGCCAAGTATCGGTAAGGGCAATTAATTGAGGTCGTTTTGTCTCATACCTAGCGACAAGTTCGGCAAATTTGTTGATCAAGCGTTGGGCATTGGTATAGAAGCATCCAAGAACAGATTTTGTAAGTAAAGATTGATGGTGTCGTGTTATGACATAATCTGAGACAGCCGTCATTAAAAACCTTGAATTACCTCACGGCCTAAAGTAGAGGAGGAATTAAAACGTTTGTACTAAAATTGAACCATGGTAATGGTCGAGCAATCCGATTGTACAGCTCCTATTGTACCTGTGCTTAAACCTGATGGCAACGTACGAAATGCGGGGACTACAAACGAACTGTGAACAGATTCGCACTGGCTGACCAATACTGCGAATAGAGCACTTGTACGCAACTCTGGCCGGGGCCAACACTTTGCGAAAATGAACTTCAGTCATGCCTATTCCCAACTCGAATTGGATGAATGTTCACAGCCCCTTACCACCATTGAAACACATGGGTTTGTTCAAGTATTCTGTTGAATACTGTTTCAAACTCCATCGAAACGGCTTAAACCCAATCCCTGATCGAATGAAACCACTCCTAGAGACCCATGCACCACGAGGCGAAACGGAACTACGATTTTTAATCCGCATGCTGTCCCATTACTGACGATTTTTATCTCTACTATTCTGTCTTCCTTGCATGATTTGCTGAAGAATGATGTAAAGTGGACTTGGTCCACAAGAGAGCTGCTATCTTTTGAAAAAGCCAAACGCCTTCTGGCTTCCTTGGGGATCTTGGTTCATTTCGATCCTAAGAAACCTCTTGTTCTACAATATGACGTTTCGGCGTTGATTGGTCATAAATATGATCGTGTTGAAATTCGTCCAATTGCATTTGCATCACGTACACTACATTATTCAGAGAAAAATTTCTCACAATTGAACAGGGAGGCTCTTGCCGTAGTATTCGGAGTGAAGCATTTTCATCAGTATTTATGCGGAAATGTTTTCGATATATTCACTGAACATAAGCCACTCTTGTCCATGCTGGCAGTAAACAGAGGAATCGACCTGTTGATGTCACGTCGGATGGTGCGCTGGGCCCTTTTGCTTTCATTTTACAACGATCGAATAAGACACGTTCAACGAATTATCAATGTCTTAGCAAACTCCTTCAGCCGACTTCCTTCCGAACCTACCACTAACTCAATGGGCATGTCGACATTGTGAATCTGGTGGATGTGGATCAAAGAGAACTCCATTGGTCTGTTTTCGAGTATTTGCATGCGTTAGGAGATTGCGGTTTGTTCTACACTGCGTTGCTGCTTAGGCTACAAGTTCTTAAAAATTGAACCTATTGATTTGTTCTATAGATTTTGACCTTGAAGTGCGTCTGTTAGCAACAGGTTCTCGGCGTGTTCGGTTCAAACGCACAATTAAATGAACCAAATTCTACACTAGAAAAGCGATTTCCATGTTCAAACCGAGAATATGAGTAAGCAATCATTACCTTTCGATATAATCATCTAATTATCCAAGCAGCGCAATAATTTGCCCATTTAAATGGTTCGATAATGCCTCGATATTCGCAACGGTGTACATGGAACGCAAGCTGCGCTGCGGAGCACATTTTCGCTCAAAACGCATGGCCAAAGTGCAACCAAATCTGCCGCTCAGACTGAACTTTATGCATGGAATCACGCCAAAAGTGGTGCCAATGGAATGCGATACACCGCAGAATCGAAAGTGCAGGCCGTGGCATGGGTTATGATTGATTTAAAACGAACAGCACACGACGTTTTCAATATTTCAGGTAACCGTGACTTTGAGTATATTGTTCAAAAAAGGTATTAGGTTGCGTTGTTGAAACAGACATGCATATCAATGTGCACATCCTATGCTAGAAAAAGCTTCTATGACGCTCTATCTGCTTAGTGTACAAACCTGAAAGGCAAAACCACCACGTAGTGTAGCCAGTTCAAGGCCCAAATTATCAAGTGCTTACGTCTGGTAAAACGTTTCCAGGCAGCTGTGCGCAAATTATTACTGCGGTGGTTAGATAGACTTGCGTTTAAATCTTTTTCCGCGACAGCATTGTTGTACCCTTCTTATTGGCTTGGGAGAATTATCGCACAATCCAAAACATGAGATAGTTCTCAGACTGCAATAACCTGAGCAATTATATGCGTACGTCGTTTTTGGATCAAACAAACCAATTTGATGTTTCCCGTGGGCAAGTAAAAAGTCTCATTTTGTGATGAGATCACTGCGAAACGAACACGATAGCACTATGAGCTCGGGTAGTCAAAACTAGACGCGACCAGCACATACTGTACAGTCACTTCAAGGACTGAGCGTGATTTGCACCAACGGAAAGTATTGCCACCTTACTAGGGGACAGGCTGAATCACAATAAAGAAGAATGGCAGCAGAATGTACTTGGGGCCGATTCAACCACTATCATACAGGTGGCTAAAAAGTAAACTTATTCCATCGAGTATGGACAAGCCCCGGAAAGCTTAAAATCGAAGTGAGCTCTGAGAAGAGTCCAATAAACATCTTTATAATCGGTTTTCTTCTCTATGGAAAGGGTTCGGAGTTCACTGCAAAGAACTTCGCTAATGTGCCCTGGCGGGAAAGGCTTCGAAACACAAACACAGATAAAGGCCAGTCGAATTTTAAGGACGATAGAATTTTATTCCATTTTGGAGACCCAAAATCTAGTGAAGCAACTGATAAAGCCGTACAGCGCAAACACGATCAGTTACAATGAAGATTCCTGTGACATACTTGGCTTGCATGATGTTGGTGTGGCGGACACGTTTCGCGTTACCAAATCTCGAAATTATAAGGGCATCGGTCCTAAGCCCCTTAAAATAACGTTCTTACGTGAACATATGTTGGACACAGTAAAATCTCGTTGGGAAATATGTAGGCATGCGAATACCACGAGGAATTAAACGAATCGCAATCAGTAGCTGATGTGTCAGAAACAAACGCAAGCGACACTATAGATCACTGTATTGCAACAGTACAACCTCAAAACTATCAGACATCCATGCGAGCGAAAACCCCTCAAAAGTCGACTCGGGAGTAGTCAGCCTGACAGGTATTCTACAGGCCCTATGCCCACGTTCCCAATCCTTGCCGAGAACATTAATATAAATTGCCTCTAAATAAACGCGCAATTTCTGGGCCAACAATCGGCGAACTACATGCAGTTTATATGAAATGTTCACCAGATATCATCATTGTAACAGACGTGGCTCAGGCTCACCAAAGAAATAGGGAACTACAATTATCCGGCATGTCACTTATTCACCATGACCGTGAAACGAGAGAAGTAGCATTGTATTATAGCCAAAACCTCCTGTACCACGAGATGACGTATCCAGACATCGTGTTACGAGATACACTCTGGTGCTCACTTCAGTGGGATTGCGTGGAACACAATCGTTAATAGGAGTAGACCAAATTAAAGCCTGTTTGGTTATCGAGACCTTTAACTAATTAAGTAAAATAAGTATGCTTACTCTTAAAACAATGCCATTCCATAGTGGTAGGGAAACCGACAAATCATCATTCATTATACGCAACCCAACCGGCGAAGTCAGTGCAGGATAACTCGTTTTTCGATATATAAGTCGTTAACAATTAATATGTTGTTGACAGTAACTATCGAACCTCGTGTGGTCTTAATTTTTTTGTCTCAGGGTCCCGGTTTCGAATTCGCACTGTAAGACATTCAGAATTAGCTTGATAGACTCTATACCTGAGGTTCATCGACAAAGCACTCTGACGTCATAGGTGGACCACGTCAGGAAACAGTACCAAATACAAGCAATTCTAACAAAAACAATCACACCAAGAAAAGATATAGTCGGGTGCCGTTACTAATGACAGTGTGGGTTGACGTGTCGCAACCTTCACGAATTCAAAATTTAAGATCACAGAATCATGCACTCAGTAGGATAAATCGATAGGTGTTTACAGGGGATAATCTTCATAGAGAAGAATGACAGGATTAGGAAGTGTTACCTTCGACTACATCTTTCGAACAGAAATTGTTATCCCGGGATAAGTGTGGTTGAATTATTGGGGCTTAATGAAGCGAGAGAGCCAAGATTCATGCGAGCAAGTTCAACTTGAATACAACGGTTCAAAGAAATCAAATATCGAGCTACAAATCGGAGGCCGAATCCCACACAAAACAGAACCACAACACATAATTAATCGCATCAATCGTTCCGTTGTGAAGCTATAAAATTTATTTTTATGCTGACTGCTGTATAACCAGTGGCGAATGAACGACGGAAAGGACAATCGTAAAAGCTAAAAAGTTAGTTTAAGTGCCCTGAAAACCTCAGATAAGAAATGGAAAATGCGCCTGGCCACAGCTACATTACCTTAACCGAAAACCCGCTTTGAATGGGTCATAACAGATCACCAAGTGTAATAGACGTTACGATTCTATTAGGATCGTTGGAAAAGTATTTCATGTCACGACAAACATACAGTGCAACTCATTAGAACATATAGGTTACCGCCAGAGATGGGAAATAAAACATGAGCGAAATTTAAATTTACACTATTTGGCCACTTTTGAACAAAATTATCTTTGTACGACCAACACACATGTTTGATCAGTCAACTGTGATTTACACAATATGATTTTTAGGTATTTAGAGAGCTTTACCGATGCCGATCAAACAGGGTACACGATCAGGATGATTACGGTAAATTAGCAATATCAGTAAAAATCAAGAAAATGAATAGAAAAAAAAGTTTCTGAGGGGAAAATGACAAGAAGCAGCCTGTTAAGGATAGAAAGTAGCTGAACGTAATACAAACTAGAGAGAATATACAAAAATAATCAAAATCTGCAATTTTACTGCGGTCCTGATTGATCGATAAACCGAAATCAAATTATGCGGTGGACGATAGTGGACCAGTGGGGGCATCGACTTCCGAAACATTGTTGTTGCAAAACGATTTGGATTCTATATCGAAGACAAAAATTAGGTATTAAAATTTCACATATAAAACGATCTAGGTGCAAACAAGAGAAAAACCCGAACATTCAAACCACTTCATAGATCGCTTTACTAGGATTTCAACGGAATCTGGTTGGCCAGCGGGATTTTTTATATTAGAAAAACGTCTTCATTGTATAGCTGTATTATGTTGCTCACATTCGAAACACTTACACAATACAGCCGGTTTTACTCTTTTTGCTGTCAACGCGTACCGATACCAGCATTCGGCTACATGAGACTTGAAATCGATTTAAGGGTACATTAAGCTACAAACGCTTCACACCAAGTCTGATAATATATAGATGAAAGAAAGCAAAATAGAACTGAACTAGTTTAGGTAATATCATCGGACACCGATTTCCTTCATTTATGCATCACAGAGCTTGATGTGAAATAGCAACAAGGAAATGCATCGCATTAATAATGCGTTCTATTAAAATTGGGGATTTTCAATCAAATGAGCAGTTGACTATTTGGAGTGATGAGATATGTTTGAGTGAAGCTGCCATCGATTTTGTGTGTTGGCCTCCTTCGGTCGCTGTCGACCATGGATGTACAACACAATCGCTTGAATGTTCATGTTCTACAGCTTTTAGATGACTATACAGTCCGATTCGGGAGGAACAGTCTTTCCCGCAGCGCTGGCAACGAAAGTCAGATCTCGGTTGTATTGCATCAGTTGCACGCTGGCGGCGTGATCTGCGTTCAACAGCCAAGGGCTGTATCTGCTCCTCCCCAGCTTGCAGACGACGCTTCACACAATACCTCCTAAGTGAGCGGTCAAGAGCAAGTTCTTCCCAACTCGACGGGTCGATGCCAGGAGCTTTCATATCTCTTTTGCAAACGTCTTTGTACCGCAAGTGCGGTCTGCCCAATGGTCGACTTCCTAATTGCAACTCACCATAGAGTAGATCTTACGGAATACGACCATTTTCCATTCTGTAGACATGACCAAGCCACCGCATGCGGCGCTGTCGCAATAGGGTGAACATGCTCTGTAGACCAGATTTTGAAAGCACTTCAGCGTTTGTCACTCTGTCCATCCACGATATGTTCAAGATACGACGGATGCTTCGTAGATGGAAAGCATTCAGCTTCCGTTCTTGTCTTGCGTGGGTGGTCCAGGTTTCACTGACGTACAGTAAAGCATTTGGTACGCACGCGCTCTATATCATCATCTTTGTTTTTACAGTCAGCTTGCAGTTACCCCAAACACGAGAGTTCAATCGAGACAGAATGACAGCTGCTCTGCCAATCCGCTTATCAATCTCCGTGTCTAGCGAGAGGTTATCCGCAATGGTGGAACCAAGGTATGTGAACTGATGTACTGATTCAAGCTGACAGTTCCCAACAGTTATGATGGGAGGCGATCGAGTCCCTTGACCAAGGACTTTGGTCTTGCTCATGCTGATTGTTAACCCAAAGTCTTTGCATGCGGACAAAAAACAGTCCATTAAATGAGCAATAAAGGCTGCATCGTCGGCAAACAACAGGTCACGGATTAGCACATCACGTGCTTTGGTATGTGCTCTCAACCGGTTCAGGTTGAAAAGCTTACCATGACTTCGCGTGCGTATGTAAATGCCTTCTGTCCTCGTCCTAAAAGCGTGCTTCAGAAGCAGAGGCAAGAAAATGCCGAACAGCGTGGGGTCAAGAACACACCCTTATTTGACGCCTCGGTGAATTTCAAAGGCTTCTGAACTGCAACCGTTAAAATTCTGAACTGCAACCCTAATCAACATCAATGAGACTATTGCATAGAAAGTGCCGGAGAAAATTAGACAACTACTACGAAATTACACCAGGCGTCAATAACAAAGCTACGGACTCTTCAGGAAGTTGGTTGCAGATAGTTATCGCAGAGCATGCAGTTTGATGGACATATAAAGTGGCCCTCACAGGATGGAAGTGATAGGGGACGGCAAATACGATGATGAAATACTACCAGGATAGCTGAGGGAATGATTATTAAAAGCCATTAGGATAATGCCGTGCATAAATTGAATAAAAATGCTGTCACCGTGATTGAATGTCGGGTACCTGGTCGCTGTTGAATGATAATCCGTTGGCGATAAAGGAATAGAAAATGGGAATCACTAAAATTTGAGAACATGATGTGCCGGTGCTTGACGGCCATAAAAACATTACACCATTAAGAAAGAAGCAGAAAAGATTCTAAAAACTAGCGTACATACGATAAAAATAGTTCACAAAATTGTTTGTTAAAATGATTTCAAGGAAGCTGAGCATACGAGATTCCTTTAAGGAAACTAATGTCTACATTTCACCAATATGTCACATCATGTGGACCACAGACGCTATAGGGCAAATATAAGTAGTCGGGAGGGTAGTAAAACTCTAGCTTTACCGCCAGGGAATTTAGCTGGGGAAAGAAAGGCAAAACTGGTGATAAACTAAAAGTGAACTGAAGTATTACCAAGTGGTCCTGGTTAAAAATAAAGGGAATTAAGTTATGTATTGGTTGAACCAGATGGTCGGTGCCAAGTGAAGCAGAGAAAATAACCGATCGCAAAATGCGAAACGATATTCAGCTGCTAATTATGCTATAAACCCAAAATACAGCATAATCGGGGTAGCCTGTGCTAGTTAATCTGCGTTGTTTCGTTTTATGACAGCCAGAAAATTATCAAGGTTTAAATCTGCAGAATCGACAGTGAAAATTCATCTTGAATTTGAGTGAAACCCATTTGAAAACTCTTCAAAGTAGAATTATGCGGAAAAAATGACAGCATAAAATTAAGCTAACCTTCAACAGCAACGAGCACGGCATTCTTCGCATCTACAATGTACAAGCTCGCCCAACTGAAGAAAAATGCACCAAGTACGCAGACAAACGGCGTCAAAAACAAAGCTCGCTGCAAACTCAGAAACTGCATTTCCAAAGATCTCACATCAGATATGGCGACCGATATCTTTGAGAGAGCAAACAAAAAGATCGGGTTCAGTGAACGGATCGAATAAAAAGAGTTCAGGTATGAGCTAATCTTGAACAAGGCGAAATTCACAGTTAGCAAGTATTCCGTTGATACCTAAATAGGCTATCATCACGAAGCATAGACAATGACATTCAGAAAATAAATGAAAACAGTAGAGCTTGAGAACGCATGATTAGATCAAAGGAGATAATGAACAGTTTCGGTTTTCCTTCTGTAATACGCAGATAACTCTATGCTAAACTACCACAGGCGATATAAATCTATGAGAAAAAAATCGCACTCCCATTGCTGTCATTAATTTCCTATATGTGGAAATAACTTATAGCAAATCTTAAATGTGCCGGGAACAAAAATTAATTTGCCATCGGAGCTGTATGCGGTAACATGCTAGAGTATGACTGTCATTGTCTAATTCTTATAAGTAAAAGTAAAGGTATATAATGTTTCCGTAGTTTCTTATGAAGTGGTTGGTCCTGCAGACTTGTTCAAAAATGGAACAACTGGCTTTGCCTTGGCGTTATCATTACCCATACGATAAACGATTTGGGGGTTAAACTCAATCATGTTTAATACTGGTTCTTGGTAACACATTTATTTTTTCTGGTTTCCCATTCGAACCAAATTGCGATTCGAGAACATATTTTAGTTTCATAATACCGATTCTATTTTACTGGCATCATCTTTTCTTATAGCTTGGCAGAGATATTCAAACTGGATACGACGTTATCACTTCATTCCAGTGGGCTTTCGTATCGATGTCGCGTACATCGGTCCCGTGGTATCATGAATTACAAGAAATGTTGTTATACACAGGAATATCATTCAACACTTCAACACAACATTCGCCGTGCTTCTTTAACATGCTTCAAACTCGCCCATGATAAGGTGGTACTCGTTCCAATTATATTTTTGCATCAACGTAGAGATTGTGCAGTGTGCTTCTGGCTTTCGTTAGTCGCTTGACGTTTCGATTTTCCTAGAACTTACGTTTGAAATCTAGCAGTTAGCTTGATTTTTATTCTTTTTTGATATAACTCACGCTAGTACACGGTAAAACTGTGGTGCTAAATTATTAAACTTACGGCCCCAACAATAGTCGGACTTATACAGTCACCCAAGGCATGGGTCATGATCATCTGTATAGCAGAAGCAGTGGCACGACGATTAGGAACAACGACGCTCTGTAATGAGGACAAAACAAGATTAGTAATTTTGCTGACAGAAGGGAAAAATATTTGCTGGAAAGCACACTCAACAAAAACATACCATCGTCATATCGGAGACCAAAGCCCAGTTGATGCACAACAATAGATCAACAATAAAGACCAGAACCTGCGTATGATAGAATGTATACAAATGATACAAAACGAAATTCATTCGGGTAGGAAAAAAATATCGAACGAAAAGTAGGTTGTGTTGTGATTTATTGTTTATTGTATAGAGTGGCTTCAGTTGGGAAAAGGTTACAGCTTATGAAAAAGAAAACATGGGTCAGGTGGTATCGAAAGGTACGGTTTACTGGCAATTAATTGTCAGACACTTAATCCTTAGACACTTAATCACCAGGCATTTGATCCCCAGACATTTAACCGCCAAGTCGCTCAATACCCAGTATGATAACTTCTGAAGAATGCAGAATACGTTTAAATGAATTTATTTAACAGGAGAGATATGCAATTGATTCTAAAAACGTCAATCTTTCCATAGTTAATGTCGCCGAATTGCTCGAGATGTCCTGGCGCATATCTCAGCATACTTCTTCTGTTTGATTTGAATCCAGCACTGGCTTGAAGAACTGAGGCCGTATGCTGTCGGCATTCCTTTCGCAACCCGTTAAGAAATGTCCTCATGGTGGGATATTGACAAGAAAAGAGTGACTGTAATGCATTATTCTTTCGGGCAACACCACTATTTGCGTCTTCATACTTATTCCAGGATTCAGGTGTAAATATAACTGGTGCAAAGTTTTCTCTTCTACCTCTAATTCATCGACCTTAAACAAAGGTATGCTCAAAATAAGATAACAGTTCATTCATCCTCTCACTTTGAGGCATAGATTTATATATAGGCGTAGAAAACCTGATATTGTCTGCGCCCACATTAAGTCTACGAATGCGCGGCACCTCGCTTGAATTCAAATGTGTGATTTCATACACAATGCTGTTGTGGATCTTCTCCGGTCGATGTCGATCATGGATGTACATCGTAACAGCATGAAGACGTCATTCGAATTAACGAAACAGTATGATTCGGAAGGAATAACTTCTATCGCAGCAGTCGCAGCGATAAGTACTAGTGGACCGATCGGCGACATGTGCACATCGCCGGTGTAATCCAACAGCAGTATTTCATTCCCCCAGCTTGAAAATGATGATTTACAGCAAGCCTCTAAAGTAAGCGGCCAGATCAAGTTCATCGCAACTTGTAGGGTTAAAGTCAAGTGCTTTCGTGTCTCTTTTGCAAACGTCGCTGTGTAGCAGACCAGTGTCTATACACATTTATTATTGCACATTTCTATTTACTCTATCTTTCGCTAACACGTGATGCAAATCTGTCGGCATCACGTGTATATTGATCGAACTTCGTCGCCCGGCCAGTGACATCGACCAGTTCAAAAATCATATAGCGCGACATATATAAAGAAGTTGATATTAAGAGCAACGAACACGAGGATATCGGAGACAAGAACAACAACAAGCAGCGAACAACAGTACTGCCATTTTCTCTATTATATTTCTCCTTTTTTCTTCCAACTTAATTGTATTGCATAACGCCGTCACTCCCGAAAAGATTCGGAATACGAGCGTTGTTCTGTGAGCCAAGACAAGGGGGTTCAAAAGACAGCCGTCGCTAGAACGCAGTCGTAAGAAAACATTACTAGGCCCCAACCAAAGCTGTACTGGGCAACCTGACAGCATCTTAGCCCACGTGCAATATATGATTGTGCGGCACTTTGCCGCACTAAAAGTGCAGCATGTCTTATTTCAATCATTCAAAGAGTAGATCATTTGGATGTGCAATTGGGCGTGTTTCTATAGTGCGCAAGTAGTTGGCCTCCTTCAGTTGATGTCGACCATGGATGTACATTACAATCGTATGATTTTTTTATGCTGCACAGCTTTTCCAGTGACATAACAGTCCGATTCGAAAGGAATAATCTCTCTCGCAGCGATAGGCAGTACTCGGTCAATCGGCGTCAGATGCTCGCCTGATCTGCGTTCAGCAGCCAAGAGATGTATCAACTCCTCCACAGCCTGCAGACGACGCTTTACACAACGCCTTCACTGTATGCGGTCAAGAGCAAGCTCTTTACAACGCGTGGGGTCAATGCCAAGAGCTTTCATATCTCAATTATAAACGTCTTCGCACCGAAAGTGCGGTCTGTTCAATGGTAAACTGCCTGATTTCAACTCAATATAAAGTAGATATTTTGGAATACGACCACTTTTCATTCTGTAGACGTAGCCAAACCACCGTAGGCGGCACTGCCGTAGTAGGGTACCCATACTCTGTAGACCAGCTTTAGAAAGCACTTCAACATTAGTCAAATTGTCCATCCGCGATATATTCAAGATACGACGGATGCTTCGTAGATAGAAAGCATTCCGCTTCCCGTCATGTCTTGTGTGGTTGGTCCAGGTTTCACTGCTCTACAGTAAAGAATTTAGTGCACACGCGCTGTATACCATTATCTTTGTCTTTACAATCAACTTGCTATTACTCCAAACACGAGAGTTCAATAAGGACAAAATGACAGCTGCTCTGCCAATCAGCTTAACAACCTCCGTGTCTAGCGAGAGGTTATGCGCAATGGTCGAACCAAGATATGTGAAATGATGTACTGCCTCAAGGCGACAGTTTCCAACCGTCATGATGGGAAGTGATACAATCCCTTGACAAAGGACTTTGGTCTTGCTAATGCTGATTGTTAGCTCAGTCTTTGCATCCCGACGAAAAAACAAGTGTATTGAGTGGATGGTCCAGGCTTCGCAGCCACACCATAAAGCAATTAGCACACACTTATACAAAATAGCGATTCAAGTGACTAAACAAGCAGTTTCGGGAGGATGAATTTTCTGCAACGATTACAGCTTGCGGTTATCCCAGACACGAGAGTTCCCACGGGACAAGATGGTAGTTACTCTTCCATTTCTCTTTTTATACTGCATAAATGCACAAAAAATATAAACAGCCAAAATCTTGGATATCCATGCCATTATATCCATTCTGGAGAAGGTAAGATCTCCCAGAAGTAATTTGTTTCAAACAATATTGAGGCCCTGCAACTAGCGATCTCGCCAAATGACTTTACTGTATTTTCTGATAGTGACGTCTCCAAAAAAGTGATGGATCTCAATTTACCTGAAGTTTTTTTACGATATCGGTTCACCTGCTGAAACAATCTGCATCGAGCGGAAAAAACTGACTAAAATAATGAAGGACGAAAAAGAACGGCGAAATAGGAATAGTGAATAGTTTGCTACGTAAAAAAGACACCAGGTGCTAATGGACGACAGAGAATACATTGCGACTGAAATGGTGTAAGCAAAATTACCAAACTCCTCACTGGATCAAACTTGGGGCAAAATGGGACAGTTGATTTTCAACTAACCTGACTTAACATGATCAATCCAATGGTATTAAGTGTCTGTAGGTCGCGGATTGCTATACCGATAACCTCCATATTTAACCGAAGTCAATCGGCTGCCGTGATTGCCGATACTTGGCAAAGTGCCGCAAATTTTAAGATCATGATACTGTCGGGTTGCCCAGACCCGGGCACTTATAAGAGAAAATGAGAAACTGGTAGTGAGACACCAGCGTGCTTCGGCATGCGAATCAGTACTAGTGATAAATCAATATAGCACGATGTTAGCTGCGCAATACAAAAGTACTGCACGATTGCACATTCGTGTGAGCAGCGAATGGTTAACTTATTTATACAGTGCTCAGGGGAATTGTAAAATGACGGTTAGAGTGATACTCTGTTCGCAAACAGGTGCAGATGGTCAATAGCTATTAGACAATAAGCAAGCCGTCAAGATTGGTCAAAATAATAGAACGCCGCGAAGGCTCGAATGAACCTAGTTGGCAAAACATGGCCTGACAAATTAGATCAAATAGACAATCGCTGATGAGCAAAACTAGGGACACTGTGGTGAGGATAAAGTTGGTCCATCGACACAAATATGCAGTTACATAACCGTAAGGGAGCATTAGAATGTCCGTGACCTTGAAGCAAGAGGTTTGAAGCGTAATTTTAGGTTACAGTTGCAAACTAAGTTTAAACTGAATTTTTTCATTAGACCAACGTGCAAAATGGATATTGACAGTAGTTTTTAAAATGCATTAATGAATATGAGTGCACAGATCTATCACAAAATATTTTACAATTAACTTACCACACATACAAAGAAGTTAAAAGATGGGGACAGGAGGGCCAAGAAAAGTAAGGGAGCACAAACGTATTGAGAAATGGAGCATATCCAACAGTCTGCAGTGGGAAGATATACACGGAATCTCCGGCCAAGATATGCGCCCAGCAAAACGCCAACAATACCCGAGAAGCAGAGACATGCTCCAAAAATAAGCGGCACACTAAAAAAAGTAAAAGCTCATTAAATTAACCCAGTGTACTCAACAGAATAGTAGTGTTCAAATATACAAAATAAATGATAATTTTCAAAAAACTTTGAAGTACCTAACTGGAATACAAAATTTTGAATAGTTTGTTAAGCATCATAGCTAACTGTGCGATTATGAATGGTGGTAGCTCCGACCTATCGAATTGGCTTATTGTTTATTAACTTGATGAAGGGGTAGGATGCCTCTTTAAACAAATTATTTTTAACAATACCATTAGTAGCTCGTACGTAACAGATAATAGAACTCAGTCCGAATTTCAATCCTTTCAAGAACAATCACGCGACTCAAACACGTATCAGTCTCTAGTTCGAAAGGCAAGAGGTAGATCACATATGAGAACAAGATGAAGCAGAAAAGCGTCTACAGAGGTGATGATGTAATCACAAGCGTGATCCAGGCAAAGTGGCGCGCAGTCAGAGACCACACGTGGGCTAAGATACTGTCAGCATGCCCAGGCCTATACAGATATGAGAGAATGAGAAAATGACAATGAGACTCCAGTGTGTTTAAGCATCCAGCTCACTACCAGTGGCAAATCAATTTAGCATGATTAACCGGTAAGCCAATATGTTCAGGTGTAGAACCCAGTTACGTGATACTGCTTTTAACCAGTTGGAGGATGTGGTGGGTTTTCGCCTGACAAGCGTTCTAGCTACAAAAAGCCGAAAAATCCAATGATGACAACATTATGCGGCGGATGTGACTTACCGCAACACAAGTCAATGCTTCAAATATAGTGTATGGTGAACAAGCTAATTCTACACCACCACAAACGAAACAGCGTTTTGGGGATCTTAACTGTAAGTTTCCGGAAAAGGGTGTAAGAACCGCTATGTTACTGTTAGGTGCGCACCTTATTAGCTTCACCGCTATGTGACTTAAGCATATGCGCCGGGGACAAGGCTGGGGCCGCTGAACGAAATCTTCCCTACTTCGCTGTAGGCAGCCGGGAAGTATTACGCCTAAGGTTAACCACGAAAATGATCCATGTTTGTTTGAAAGCACAGGCCTAATCCAGGAAAAGTGCCGCAGTTACAGACTGCACACGGGCTAAGATACGGTCAGGTTGCCAGGGCCTAGACAGTGATGCACGTGCCCACCACATATGCGGTTATTTACTCCTACTCTTCAGTACCCGCTTCTTACGCACACGTCAACTTCTCACCCTCTGTCCTCGATGCAATTCAGACCATCAATCGTCTAGATATTCCATCACTGTCAATTATTCAAAGGCAGGTTTCGAGTTCGAAAACTCTCATCCAACCGCATATCCCTTTTAGGCTACCGTCGCTAAATACCCATAACCCGCAGCAATCAGAACAACAGTGTGGACTAACCTGCTCTCCAGAGACACTAGGCATCGACTCATGTTGTCTATTGGAAACCGGTAATAGATACATTGATTAAATATGTTAACTGAGTTCTCATGCACCTCGTGTGAGGTTTCACTAACGTTAGTTCCAATGTCCCCTTTGCTTCATCCACCAACTTAGCTGGGATAGGAATTGTACTCAGCTAAAAAGCGGAAACCTCCATTTTAGTCATCTTACAAGCTAATAGCAGACTTGCTTTGCGACATGCCATGGTTACAGCAATTAAAAAAGTGTCGAATGACGTGAAATGTTTTTTTTAATTTAAGCATATACTCACAAGGAATGAGGCAAAAGAGTTCAATAATGAATTCTATGTTCTCACTTATTGAAGCGATACAGTAGACCTTGCCGGCGATTTGAGTGCAGGAATGAGATCCATAGTGCATACTGAGCGCTACCTTGGAGGTAGTAATGGATGTCAGGCGACTGAAAGGCCAGTGGAGGAAGATTGCTGCCCCCTGTGACGACAACCAACCCTTCCTCTCCTCCACAAATTTTCGACATTCCAAGCACAATCTAGCAACTTAGCGTCCACTATTCAAGCTTAGTTGGGCATAGTATGTGTAACGATAAGTTTCCAGTTCGGACGCAAACCTAAAATGAAGCAACCCATATTAGGTACGAACGCCTTACCAGTGCCAGTAGTCAAAGTCAGATTCTGAGACATTTAAGTGCACATCCTTTTATAAAAATCGGCCGGTCGAGCTGGATTACCACTGACTGCACTTCAAACAAAAAATCAAAGACTGTGCTTTCGAAATCCGCAAAGTCGCACGGATGAATCGCAGCTGAGTTCCTTAGGCTATTAAACCAGGGCCGCGCTTCATAATGTGAAAATGATCGGAAGTTTCTCAGACTCACAATCAAAGAGAGACTGAGGTGTAAACAGGAGTCTTGGCGGACAGAAAGCGCATCAGCTATGTGCAACATGAGGTTTTACGAAAAGATTAGTGTTTTTGGCGTCTAGACAGATGGAGAGAATACTGCAGCCAGCAGTTTAATCAGCACCCTCCTGTAAACACCATTGGCATACCCCACTCTCCTTCAGAATTGCCAATGAGGTTTTCCACCCTAATGTTGAAAAAATACGGAAAGAACTCTAATTGTTAAAGTAACACAAGGCGCTGGGTTCCGACGACCTGCATCTGGCATTTTTAAGGATGCGAGGCAGTTGCGACAGAATTGCTCGAACTGTTCTTCACGGTTTGGGTAGACGAGAGGGTACCTGTCGCTTCGGGTGAATCCTTAACACCGGTCCATAAAAAACGAAAATAGAACGAATGTAGCAACCATCGCGGAATATCACTTATCTCAGTGGTAGCTAACACACCGGTTGCCATCATTTTTCGCAGACATTACCTCAAATCAAGAGGATGTTTCCCGCGAAGAGCAGGCTGGTTTTCAGCTCTAACGTGCATGTGTAGATCATATTTTCATTCTGCGTCTGTGGTAGAAGACTGATGCTTGTACCAGCGACTAAATACAGTGGCGTTTCGTGATATCCGAGTCGCCTTTGACTCGATTGCCAGGTCACACTTGCTTTCTATCCCATCAAAGTGCGTCACCATCTTGAAGAAATAATGCGCTCACAGGACAGGGGGTTAGGACGCACGGCAGCCTTTCTTCGTCATTCAAAACTACTACAGGCGTAAGAGAATGCTGCCCAATCTTCCGTTCGTGATCAAATACAGAATTGATGACGTCATCCGAAGTGCTCTTAGTGATTTTCCCAAAGTGGGGTTGAGCTCCTTACAGGTGGACGAGCTACGGACCCGGATAATGCTGATGGTATTGACTTACATGCCAAGAACCTATTACGCATCGAATGTTTTAAATCTTATGGCAATGAAAGCATCTAACTATGGATGTTTTACCGAGTAAGTGTGAGTGCTCATTTAGGACTGGCGATGTGAAATGGCATATTTCGCTATAAACGAAGACTATAAAAATGCACAAAATGTAATGGGAACGAATACTAGTGACTACGTGTCATTGAAGACTTTCACAGGTTTTACCATTTTCAGATAACCAATCTTCAGTTAAGTTGAATGCACCGGACAAGAGAATGAGATTTAGTTTACAACACAAAATGAACATGAACTAGGTTCGTTTACAGAAGCTAACGACAAGCTTGAACCCGAACAGGCAGTTGATTGGAATCACGAAGCAAGATGAAATTATGAGTAATCAGATTGAATGACCTAAAAACTAACAAATAAAGTCAAACTTTAAAAAAGTGGTCAAGTGCCAATGGAACATGATGTGCCAGCGGTAAGAAAGAGTCATGGCGTATCTTAGGAAGGTGAGTAAATATGGTTTTGAATGCACTAAAAACAGAGACTTGCGGTAGTGAAACTATGAGCATGGAACAACGGCTCAAGGAACCGCCAAGAGAGACTATTTTCTAAACTGTAACGTGGCTTTAGCCATTCTGTAGAAATTGCTTAATGATGCAGAAACCAGCTAAAAAGGGTAGACGATTACTTACTTGTATGACATCCAAGCTGTTGGATCGTCATGTTTTGCACTTAAGCCCATTTCAATGAGATGCACGCCGAACCACGTCAGGGCTCCCAGAATGAAGCAGACACACGTGAATCCAGCGCTAACAAGCATGAAGGTGCGGTTTAATGCCAGGTATTGCATATCGACAAACCAAGATGTTGACGCCATAACAGCCGCGCCATCAGCCAGACCACGAGGTGGGTCATGATGAACGTAGATCAACAGAATGACACAAAGAAGACCGAGGAGTGGTGTAACACGCAATGCCCATTGCCACTGACCGGACCACTCTGTCACAGCGGAACCAATTACGTAACCCAAGCCACTGTGCAGTAAAAAAGTAAACGGTTTTACACAATAGTACGATCAAAACAAGCGGAACTGAAAGCACGCTGACGAAACAAAGATATGAATTAATAAATTAATAACTTTGGTCTTGATCAGGAATCCCTTGGTGATTCTGTGTTCGAACAGCATGGTTCGATGTAGGAACCCTATGCAACAGTGGTAATCTAGTATAACTTTGTTTACAACTTATCAATCGTTTCAAGGCTCACTGGAGCGAATCTTACTGTCTCTAACTGGTGACGGTAAACAGCCAGAAACCGGTAGGGGTGGAAATGTCAGCACCAAAAAAATATATTGGTCTTTTATAAGCGCCTGTGGTGCTTTAAAAAGAATCACATTGTGGTTCTGTGTTTGTATGATATGTATGAGAGCACAAGCCTAATCCAGGCAAAGTGCCGCGCAGTCAGAGACTGCACGTGGGCGGTATTACTGTCAGGTTGCCCAGGCCTAGACAGATATGTGGAAGAAAAAGAACATGAAAGAAAGAACAAGAAATGGTAGTGAGACTCCAGCCTGTTTCAGCATGCAGCTCACTACCTCTGGCAAATCAATTTAGCACGGTGTTAGCCGCACAGCACAAAGTACTGCACGATTGCACATCCGTGCAAGTATAACATTGTTTACCACGTTACCACTGTTTCAAGGAACACCGAACCTAATCTTACTGTCTCCGCTTGATTACGGCAAACAGCCAGAAACCTGTAGTGGTGTGAGAGTGCGGGGGATGTGAGCAAGACATTACTTATCTAATAAAAGTGTTCAGAAAATTGTACGACCAGCTCCTAGATTTCGAAAGGAATGTAGAAATCGAACAATTTTGAACTTGAGCTGCAGAAAGCTCTCCAAAAAGTTGGATGCGGGTGTAGCTATAAAACGACAAACCTGGTTGGATGCGGTGTCGCACGTGTGCGAAAGTGTCATTAAATCATTTCTATTTTAAGACACTGAAATAATGTAACGAAAGTAAAAATGCAACAGTATATGCTGCGGTTAAAGTGGAATATGGGCAGCCTACTTCACAAGAGTCAAAATAAGGAAACAGCACTAACCTGCCAACAGGAACTGCGAAATAAAAAAATCCAAGCGCTTTGGTACGAGATCCACCAGAATATAAGTCAGAAATGATAGTGGGAGCGATCGTCGAATAACTAGCCTCGCCTATCCCGACTAGGCATCTGGTAAAAAGGAATACATGAAAAAGCTTGCAGTAAGCGCTGTAAAGAATTGAGAGCTTACATGAGAAGGGACAAATGAGCTAGCAACTGTGACCAAGATCCACAGAATTAAGCCCATTATCATGATATACTTTCGGTGCCAGCGATCACCAAAATAACCCGCGACCGGGCTAAGGAGAGTGTAGGTAATAAAGAAAACTGTTTGTAACAGTCCAAGCTGCTCTTCATTGATTGAATAAAAGTGTTTAACGTGATTAGGTATCCCTGTAAAAAGTAAAGTTAAGCGGCTAAACCTTACCAGCGATTGTGAAACGATCCATGTAATTAAGTACATTTACGAGAATAAGGATGAACACCGTGAATCTGGCTTTCGAAGGTGAAATTGAAATGTTTGGTTCTGAAGGAACCAATGACGTGGAGCCTGAAGCAATTGAGGGTTCTACTTGTATCGTCATACTGCCTGAAATGTCGAAATAATCTACTCAACGCATGTAAACAGGTAGCAGCGAACAAATTGAAATGCACATGTATGCAATGGCATGGTGACTCAACTCCAATTAAAGTAACATTCAGCAGAAATAATATCAAAGTCAAACAAATAAACTAGAATGACAAAATAAATCGATGATAAAATGATACATTATAAGCCAATAATAGTGCAGCACGACGTAGCAGAATGAACGCGGACTGTCCTACCGACAGACTACATAATCCTAGAAAAAATTTAAGGGATCGATAAAGATAAATAGAGCATACTACTATGATTATATTTATGAAATCACGAACCTGATCCAGGCATGGTACAACACAATCATAGACGCAAGATAAGATCATCATCATGAAGCACAAATCTGGAGCCAGAAGGTGCCAAGCAATATGAACCAAGAAAGACAGATAAGCAAACGCGTGAAAAACAGGAAAGCGGGGTATACAAAAGCAAAAGCGCAAAAAGCAGCTTGCTTTTGTTGCTTCACTGCATGTGATTTTGTGATTTTTTCATTAAATAATACGGGGTTAAAAAACGGTTGACATATAATACAATACATTGCTGCCAGCTAACCAAAGAATTCGACAAAAAAGAATGGTTTAAAAAAAAAAGTCCTAACCAAAGAAGTCGACAAAAATGAATGGTTTAAAAACGCAGTCCTGACCAAAGAATTCGATAAAAATGAATGGTTTAAAAATCCAGTGCTGACCAAAGAATTCGATAAAAATGAATGGTTTAAAAACCCAGTCCTAACCAAATAATTCGACAAAAATGAATGGTTTAAAAACCCAGTCATAACCAAAGAATAAGACAAAAATGAATAGTTTAAAAACCCAGTCCTAACCAAAGAATTCGACAAAAATGAATGGATAAAAACTCAGTCCTGACCAAAGAATTCAAAAAAATGAATGGTTTAAAAACCCAGTCCTAACCAAATAATTCGACAAAAATGAATGGTTTAAAAACCCAGTCCTAACCAAAGAATTCGACAAAAACTAATGGTTTAAAAACCCAGTGCTAACGACAGAATTCGCGTTTGCGTATACGTCCTTTAGGATAGGGACGTACTTCGATGGGATTCCATTGCGAAGTAAGCAATTCCATAGGGCGGATCTGTCAACCGAGTCAAATGCGGCTCTGATATCCTGAAACATCACAATGGTAGGACGCTGATACAGTTGACGGTGTCATAGCAACTGTCGCAGAACGACAATCTGGTCTACACATCCGCGCCCTGGTCGGAAGCCAGCTTGCTGTTCGCGAGAAGTGCCCTTACGAATCGGGGTAAGTCTGCGAAGGAGGATGGCGACCAATATCTTAGCTACCACCGGAATAAGCGAAATTCCGCGATAGTTGCAGCATTCGTTCCGCGCTCCTTTTTTATGGACTGGTATTACTAGCGATGCACCCCAGGAGGCAGGTACCCTCTCATCCACCCAAACATTTGAGAACAGCTCGCGCAATTCTGCTACGACTGCCTCGCCCTTTTCCTTGAATACCGGATGGAGCTCGTCGGGGCCCGGTGCCTTGTGTCGCTTTAGTAGTTGGATCTCTCTTCGTATTTTTTCGACGCTGGGCGGGGCTAGCGACACGGTCTACTGCAAAGTGGATTGAAGGATGTCGGCGGTGTCTGAGGGACGGTGCTGATTAAACTGCTGAGAGAAATATTCTCTCCATCTTTTTAGACGTCTGTGAAGGCTCGTTGTGAGCGAGCCATCATCCTCGAGAATGGTTTCATACAGACCTTGAGGCTTATGGCCACAGACACGAATCAATTGGTAAAGTCGTCTCATGTTGCTCGTGGCTGACGCTCTTTCCATCTCCGAGGCGCGTTCTTTCTACCAACTCTCACGGTCACGTCTCAGACAATCTTTGATTAGGAGTCTAAGACACTTCCGATCGTCTTCATAGTCTAAACCACTCGGTATGGCACGGCGCTGTTCGAGTAGCGTGAGGGACTCAGTAGAGACCCAGTGGTGTGACGGTTGACGAGTGACTTTGCAGCATTCCGTAGCAGAGTCATAGAGTGCTTGCTTGAAGTAGTGCCAATGACGATCCAGCTCGACCTGCCAATTTTTGAAAGGGAAACCGATAGGGTATCCCTAAATGTGGCTTTTACTTCAGGCAGCGATAAAGCGTTTGTGTCTAGTTTGGTACGCTTTTGTTTGGGTTTGCCTCCGAATTGACCGTTGATTGTTGCGCAAACTAAAGCGTGGTCAGAATCTACACGGGTGTTCCAGTATGATCTGCAGTTTTTGACACGCCACCTCGCCACCTGTAGCTTATCGCGATATGGTCAAGCTGCGCACAAGTACGTTGTGATGAGGATCGCCAGGTAGCTAGATGGCGCTTGGAATGTCGAAAATTTGTGGAGACAAGGAAGAGGCGGTGGTCGTCACAGAGGGACAACAATCTCTCTCTATTGTCTGTACGGTCATCTGACATTCCATACTTCTCTCCAAGGGAGCGCTCAGAGTGCGTTATACATCCAAATCGGGCATTAAGATCGCCGGCAAGCACTACTATATCGCGTATGCGTGCTTTCGTTAAGAGAGAACGAAGTTCTTCGTAGAATTCGTCCTTCACCTCATCTGCCCCACAGTTCGTGGGTGCGTAAGCCGAAATCACGAATAAGTTACGTCTCTCGTCACTGTGCTTGTTCACTCTGCTGTAACCCTGAAATCTCGCTGCGCACACTCTGCTATTAACGGGTATCCAATCTAGGAGGGAGGTTTCCGCTTTCTGGCTTAGAATAATTCCAACACCTGCTAGGCCGGCTGAGGAAGCAACGGGTTCACTGGACACACGTAGGTAGAACCTACTCCCAAGAGGCATAGGAGAACTCAGTTGTAATACCGAATCCGTGTCGCTAAGACGGGTTTCCGATAGGCAACATATGTCAATACCTAGTGTCTCTAGAGAGCGGGCTAGTCCAAGCTGTTGTTCTGGTTGTTGCAGGGTGCGGACATTGAACGACGCGTCCAGCAATGATGGTCCGAAGTGCATCAGGGAGAGGGTGAGGGGATGACGTGTGCTTGCGAAGTGGGTTGCGGAGAGTAGTAGGCGGAGCTTGAAATTGTAGATTGCGTGAGAGCCATTGACATTATCATTTTGTTGAACGAAATACTACCCGGTTGCCTACACCGAAGTAGGGCAGATTTCGTTTAGGGGGTCCCACCCCGAGCCTTCAGCGCGTTGGCTTTACCCACAAGGCAGTGGAGCTAGAGGTTCGCAACTATGAGTGGCCGGTGACCGACGAAGCGGTTCATACGCCCTTTTCTGGGAAATTTCCAGTTAGGAGCCAGATAACCCAGTTGATAGGTTGGTAACTGCTGTTTTTGCCTGTGAACCATACATTGTCCTTGGATAGGACAAACGGCCGTGACTTTTGAAGCGGCGAGTCACATCTGCCGCGTCGTGATGTCAACATTGGATTGCTGTGGCTTTTTATAGGGAGAACGCTTACCAGGCGGAAACCCACCACACCCTCAGACACCACCGCCGAACCTTTAGCTGAGCTCGGAGAACCGAGCTCACCCAGCTGGCACCACGTGGAGGTATTTCGGCAAGCCAGCCAAAAGAAATCGATAAAAAAGAATGGTTTAAAAACCTGGTCTTAACTGAAAAATTCGACAAAACTGAATGGTTTAAAAACCCAGTTCTAACCAAAGAAATCGACAAAACTGAATGGTTTAAAAACTCAGTCCTAACCGAAGAATTCGATAAAAATGAATAATTTAGAAAACCAGTGCTAACCAAAGAATTCGAAAAACGGATGGTTTGAAAACCCAGGTATAACCAAAGAATTCGACGAAAATGAATGGTTTAAAAATACAGTCAAAACCAAAAAAATGATAAAAATGATAAAAATGAATCAATTTAAAACCCACTCCTAAACAAAGAATTCGAAAAAACGGATGATTTAAAAAAACCAGGCATAACCAAAGAATTCGACGGAAATGAATGGTTTAAAAAACAAGTCAAAACCAAAGAATTCGATAAAAATGAATGGTTTAAAAACGCAGTCATAACCAAAGAATAAGACAAAAATGAATGGTTTAAAAAACCAGTCATAACCAAAGAATAAGACAAAAAGGAATGGTTTAAAAACCCAGTCCTAACCAAAGAATTCGACAAAAATGAATGGTTTAAAATCCAGTCAAAACCAAAGAATTCGATAAAAACGGATGGTTTAAAAACCCGGTCCTAACCAAAGAATTCGGCAAAAATGAATGGTTTAAAAACCCAGTCCTAACCAAAGAATTCGACAAAAATGAATGGTTTAAAAACCCAGTTCTAACCAA
>JACCGJ010001776.1:0-30077 GCA_013407085.1 Atriophallophorus winterbourni
TTATAATCGTCTACCGTTTGCTGTCAAGTGCGTTCAAGTGTGATATTGAGCAAACGGTTTGATCGTGCCAAAATTGTGCCGCGGCAGCCAAATTACCGCGTAAAGTTGATCCCGTGTCATGGCCAGAGCCGAAAGGTCCATGGAGTCGTGTACGCGGCCGTCCCTCCAGAGGGCGTGGCTTTGCATACACGGATTATCGAGAACCATCTGGTCAATTTAAAATTCAACGGTCTGGACTGCTCAGCAATGAGCAATCTCCGGACGGTCAGGCTAAAAATGGTGCAGAGGTTCTTGAGGCAAAAGAGAATGTTGAGCCATTTGATGCATCGCACGAAAACACTGAAATGCCAGAAGAACCAAAGATGTATAACCTCGAAGAATACAAAGCAATGCGTTCATCAACGAAGCCCGTAATTACTTTGGCAACGAAGGGTACACAAAAAGCTTATGATAAAAAAGACGTTTCTAAAAACATGGTGAATCACCGCAAAAATGTTGAGGTTTCTAAAGAAAAAGATTTAAATGAGCATAACAACAAGGAAGTTCGGGTGGAGGACAAATCTGGAATCAACTTTACGTTCACGGATCGTTTGAATGAAAGTGATCGACCACCTCGCAGATTAGGCGGTCTTGGATTTGGGCGTGGACGTGACGCACCAGGTTCACGTGGTGCTCGCGGAACAGGCGGAGCAAATGCATCATCTAGTTTTAGAGGTGACCACAGAAGAGGCATTGCTCGTGGGTCACATCTTGAAAATCCAGCAACTCCGAATAAAGTGTCACCAGCCGAATGTCTTTTGGGACGACCCATACGAACAGCAAACGAGGCCATGCTCCCGAATACGAATCCACGATCGGACACTCAATCAAACCTCAACGCACCCACTTAACACAAAATAGTCTACAAGTCTGGAGAAACGGTTTATGTACGCATGTTCCGAAGTAACGGCTCAAACTGGGACCCTGCCGTTATTATACAACCTGTTAAAACCGTTCTTCATAAGGTCCGTTCTGGGGGAGTGATACAAACAAGACATATCAATCATATTAGAAGCCGCCAGACGAAGTCTACTGAGAACCAGACTGAAAATTGTGAAACGCCATTACACTTATTACTAGACACGTTTGGCTTGCCACAGTCCGCATCACAAGACACAGAGCCGATGACGGAGCCGAACGTCAACACAAGCAAACCATTAAGAAGATCGCAACGCATGCGATACCCTGTGAATCGGCTGAACATTGACGCTTACCGGAAAAACTACGTGAAGAGACTTCGGAAAAGGGAGGTGCTGCGGAGCAGCGAACGTGCCATGCCTCGCGTGCACCACATTGATCGTTAATCATAAATCGATTGTTGACAGTGAACGAACTATAGATTAATCATCAATCAAGATCGATAGTTCGTGCATATTGTGATTATTATTCACTTACAACTTTGTGTTATTCATTCATTCGGCCAATACACGAATTCGAGTTCGGTTGTGTTTTCTGACTAACGGCTGGGCCAGTGCAACACCCCACAGCTATAACAGTTGTGCAGATCAAGTTCTTCACAATTTACTAGCCCAAGCGATCCACGTAGACCCGCGTAGTCGATCTTTCTGAATTGTTTGGCGGACGCACAAACTCGTCTATCACTGCAAACAAACTCAAAGGCTAGCATCACATGATCACTCCGACCGAGGGGCGCAATGTACTCAACACCATCAACTGCTGTTTTCTCGAAAGTAAAGATTATATCCAAAATGGATGGCATTTCTGATCTTCTTATATGAGTGAAGTCAAACACATGATTATGAAGTGGAATCATGCCGATGACTTCACGAAATTTGTAATCAAATGTGTGTAGAGTGTGATCGGATCTGGCAAAGAGATGAGGAAGATTGAAGTCCTCCATGAATAGTAATTGCGAGCTACGCTTCTCTCCAGCATAATTTAGCGCTTGTAATAACCTGTCATTTTAAGGATCATTCGAGGCTGGAGGGCGATATATGATTACAAGAATGCAATCGTCCTGTGACACATTCGTGAGACTGCACCAGAGGGTGTCGAAATCAAGGTTTGGATTGTGAATTTTCGTGCCGTGACAGTATAAAGCCACACCACCACGTTTTTGGGCGATTGTTTCGTATTAGCATCATGTTGGGCATTGAGAGTTCACTTTCAGTCATACAGGATTCAAACCAGGTGTTAGTAACAGCAACGAGGTCTGGCGTGTATCGTTTGCACAGCTCGGTCAGTTCAGTCAATTTGTTGAACAAACTTTGAGCATTGGTATAGATGCATTTAAGTGAGTTTTCAGAGCGTAACATTGAGTCAGTATTTGTATTTATCGGTCCGACGATGTTTCACCAAGAATAAACTAAAATTATCACGAAAAAATAGTTATTATTCTCAATCCGGTTAGACCCGTTTAAATATACACGCCAATCATCATTCATGAATAAACAGTACTATTCGGACCTATCCAAAATGTAATTAATTCCTTTTCTATATTTCACGCACTTACGGTTACGTTGAATAAATGTGAAGTTTCATTATTTATTTTTACTCAGCTATCCATTTTTATGTTTCGTGTAAGCTATTCTGTGAACGATTGTTATGCAGCTATTATTTTTGTTGCAACCAAAAAATATGTAATTATATTCAACACTAACATTGTTAAATTACTGTTTTATTTCATGTTTTTGTTCAAAACAGCTGATTCTAAATTGCATGACTTGTTTTAATCGAGAATGTACATTATTATAATAATTATTATCGTTATTATTATTATTATCAATAATATTATTATTAATATTATTATCCATCATCGGTTATAACACCAAACAATCGTATAGAGGATAATGTATACAACTGAACCTCAATCCCTTATGGTTTCGCAGACTCAAGCATAATCTTATCTTATTTTTGAAAATACTGTCAACAGATAATATAGAAATAAGTTGGAATCATCATATACAACATGATTTTAAGTACAGCTTCAGAAACAGTGAAAAAAATAATAAATTACCAAGGTTTGGTAGTAAAACGAGGAAAAATTTCTTCTTGGCTAAATATGCGGAACTGTGGAATCTTCTTCCAAAATATATAAGAATCAGCTCCTCTTTAAATAAATTCAAATCACATCTAGTTTCTCTCTTCAACATAGAAAAATTCGCAATCTTTTTAACTTACATGTTCTACCTGGAGGTTTATATAATATTGGCATTCCTAGCTATTGATATTAAATATATTTCCATAACGTTCGAAAGAACGTTCTCTCGCTTTCGAGTATTTATTTGCAGCATAATTTCTCAATCAAAACCCGAATGAAACTGGCCCGCAGGAGACCTCAACCTAGTGGAATAAATTCTTTTCGCCTAACGGACAGAAGAAACGGTTCATAATAAGGATAGATTAATCTATTTCGAACATTCAAAATGAAAACTCTTAGAAAATCAACAACAGATATCTTCACGTATCCTCGATGGACATTATCCGTTAAACCTTTGTGCTGTCGGGAACATTCTTTGACTTTTCCTCGCAATGCCAGTGTTTTTGTATAATATCGGATCACGTACAAATTATCCGAAAGCCACTTGTAATTACTGTTACCTTTATATTTATCGAACGACAAATTCTGCTGATGAAATAACCTTGAAAATTATTTGCAAATGTTCATACAACAATTTGCTTGTACAAACCAGATAGAAATTACAAATCATGATTTACAATCCTAGTATTTCCTAGAACAAAATTATTTTATTATTATTATTATTATTATTATTATTATTATTATTATTATTATTATTAATATTAATAATAATAATAATTTATTCTTGGTGAACCAAGGCATGAAATACATGATCAAGTTTTCAAAATGTCTACAGCAAAATAATAGAATTAAATTAATTAAATTAAATTCAAATCCAGAAATGATTTTGCTTCGTTCAAAATTGGAAATGGTAAGCTACATGGAAAGGAAAATGTTATAAAATATTCATGAATAATGACATTTAATTCAGGTCGATTATCCAGACGAGAGAATAAGAAGAGTGCAAGACGATGAAAAGAACAAATGTACGAAGAAAATAAAGCAAATGATTATATTGTTATGCTGCAGAAAAATGAATAAACAACATTAATATAAACATTGAAATTGTTTTAAATCAAACAATGGGGATTGGAAAATAGGAACTGAGGGAACGGGCTTGAATGAGGTTACGTTTATTTGGTACCGAGCCAGAGGTTGAATACTTGGGTAAAAGGATAAACTGGCACGACTTCTAGGGCATTGGATGCAAGATCAGTTTGACGGTTGCATTGAATCCGTTACGTTAAGGGACACGCTGACATGGGACAGCACTAGTGAAATCTTAAAGTCAGTAGAATTACGAGTTCTTAGATAGATTTACTGAAATAGGACGAAACATTCTCTTCACCAGCAAGGTGAGAGGTCATCAATATGAAATTTGCGAAGTTATGTTTATGTTCAGGTACCTTAGTTAACCTGACACTAATACACAGTTGTAAATAGATAATCGTAAAATATTTTTTGATGATTAGAAATTGTGTATGGTAAATGTGTTTACCACAGACATTTAAGTATGTAAATGATGATAATTATACTTTGAAGTTAAAGAGAGGAAAATAATATACTAAATGAGGTATAATAAGCATAGACAAATGTGATACAAGCCCCAGTCTTTGATGAAACATGCCTAGACACAAGGTAACCTGACACTACTAACGACTTGTAAATAGATAATCATGAAAATAATTTATTATTTATAGTAGTAGTAGTATTACTATTATAATAATAATATTAATTATTATTATTACAGCAAAGCTGTATCGTCTGTACAAGATGTAGAAAATATCTTGCTCGCCTAATCGCTTCTAGTTGTAAAAGCATTCGCTGTATGAAATTTCCCTATTTTCCTTTGGTAAAACCACAACTCCGTCTCATCAATCTGAAACTAGCGAAAGAAGAATTAAATCTTCAAGCTGTTATCTTTTATGGTGTACCCAGTTTCAACAAGGAAGAATCAAGTAAACTACTGCAACACGACTGCAGTTGACGGGGAATTTCACAAAAGATCTCAGGTTTAAACGGCATATTAACGACTCCTGCTATGTGAATTTTGAAAACCGTCTTTTCTTTGACTACTATTTTGCACAAAAGAAATGAAGAATAAAATAAATGAGGATTGATATAAATCCCAAAAATTGGCACCTTTTAAAATTGCATAGATTTCGCTAACCAGTCAACCACAGGGACCCGAGATAACAAAATTAGAGCAGACAACCAATAATAGGTTGGTGAATCCACTGCTGAATATTCTTTATTTGATTTTTGAAATGCTGTGAGACCTATGCTCGTGGCTTTCTGATAGAATTCACTTATCTTTATTTACGTGTGACCTCAAGTTCTTGAGATTGGATTGTAGTGACAAAAACCTAAGTGAGTAATTTCATAAATAAATATAAACTTATAATCCAAAATAGGATTATCTATACAAAAAATCGGTCAATAAACAGTGGCAGTATCCTCTTCTACTTACAGTAAAGCGTCACCTGTACCAAACTCTTCTCCCCTGAGCCAGTTTCCCAGATATATTATTTTTCTCCAGTGACTTGCGTGATAAATCTCCGTGCCTCTTAGCATTATTCATTGTTCACCTTTTCCATCAACTGCCGCTGACACCGTTCTATCTAATGCAATACGTTGAAGATCACAAACCTGCATTCACAATTGTTAAATGTTTTTATGTACCGACGCTAACAAAAAACCCAATAAAAACATCCATTTTTTCTTACAGAACACTCCACAACCATGCGCATTATTAACCTGATTTCGATTCCAACACTCAACACATAAAATACATTTCCGTTGTCACTGCTTCAACCTTCACAAAGAGCATTGAATTTTGTACTGCTGTCTGAATTGTGCAATTTTGGAACAGCTTACCAACTCACGTAGTACAAGCCGGAATCTTGGACGAATTAGGATGTCACATGAGTCCTATATAAACGACTATGTTCTTACGCAAAAAATTAATCTTAAAAACAATTCTGTATGATAGTTTTCACAATTTTATTCAAAGTAATTCGAAGTAATTCAAAGTTTTAATTGTCCAAAAAGTAAATACTTTGCAGTAACCACAGATTAAAAATATAGGGAATTCATAAAAACAACACAAATGTTTTATACACATGGAAATTCAGCACGTGTATTCAGGTGCAAGGTTGGGTTTGGTCAACATATACTTGTCAAGTTCAGCCTTGAACATGTTCAGGCTTGTTGCGCAAATGATATGTGGGGGCAGGAGTTCCATAGAAAACAGACTCTGACAGCAAAGAAAAACCTTCGACAATTTGATCTGGAGTGTGGAATAATTAACTTGTATCCATGCGATCTGCTACCACGTGCTTCTTGCCGATGAAACAAGTGTTCAAGTGGGTGATCCACTGTATGCAGAATGTTGAAAAGCAGGATCAAGTCACCCCTGAGACGACGGTACGAAAAGTCAAAGAGTTTAGTGTTGCAATCCGCTCCTCGTATGGCCTGTTGTATAGCCCGGTCACCAGTTTTGTAGCGCGGTGGTATACCCGTTGCAGCAAGGTCATGTCCTTTTGTAACCATGGTGACCATGCTTGAACAGCATACTCCATTGTTGGTCTGATATAGGCGTTAATTATACGTGAGAGTATCTGCTTTGAGAAACGACCGAAGATCCTTCGGAGCAATGCTAAGATTTGGCAGGACTTTTTGTATACAACAGAACAGTGCCGTGAAGACATCAGGTTACTGCTAATCCACACGCCCAGGTCTTTCTCTTCAGTAACCCATGAAAGTTGCTGAGATCCCAGAGAGTATGTGAATTCGAATGATTTACCGACGTTCAAAATTTAACATTTTTGGGTGCTGAATGGTAAGCAGTTCCGCAAGGACCAATTATGAAGTGCTTCAAGATCTTTTTGAAGAATTTGGCAATCTTCTATGGTGCGTATGCTAGTCCAGACTTCGATGTCATCCGCAAATAAAATGATTTTTCTGCGTACGATTTCAGGTATATCATTCGCGTACACGAGAAACAGTATTGGCCCCAAGACTGAGCCTTGAGGTACGCCACTTGTAACTTCTACTGGGCTGGATAGTGCCCCATCAACTCTGACCCTTATAACTCTACCAGTCAAGTAATCCTTTATCCAGGCCAATAGTCTGCCGCATACCCCGAGCTGCTCCAATTTTTGTAGCAGTATGCTGTGGTTAACACGATCAAAAGCTTTAGACATGTCCAAGTAACAAGCATGGATAGGGCATCCATCGTCCACGGCTCGAGTCCAATTATCAAGAGTTATGAGAAGATTGGTGAGACAGGAGTGTCTTGTCCTGAATCCGTGCTGTGCGATGAAAAGAAGCTTATTTTGTTCCAAGTGTTTGATAAGTTCGTCGGCCACAAGTCGTTCGAGAACTTTAGAGACTACTGGCAACAACGTGACTGGTCTGTAGTTAGACGCATCATATCGGTTCCCTCCTTTGTATATCGGAGTGATTAGTCCACATTTCCAGTCATTAGCAACCGTGCTACAACTCAAGGACAGGTTGAAAAGGTCAGAGAGTGGTGAGAATAGAGCATGGGCGCATTGCTTTAGTATGAATGGTGTTATTTCATCAGCACCCGGGGATTTTTTTGTATTTAACCCGCGTAGCTTTACCAGGACACTCTCGGGTTTCACAACGATTTCGTGTATTGTATTCTGCGACCCGAATGCAGGTATATCGTAGGATACGCGCTCGTTCGGGTAGAACACTCTAGAGTAAAATTGAGCGAGTTCGTTAGCGGCTTCGAGAGCTGTGGATGTAGTTCCAGTCGTAGTAAGTAAAGCGGAAACACCTGGCTTTACCCTGGCCTTTCTGTTCACGATCTGGAAGAGGAGCTTCGGATTTCGTTCAATTTTATCCATCAGATTCATTTGATACTTTTCTTTATCCTCCTGGACAAGTTTAGTAACTTTGTTTCTCAACAAACTGTAAGATTCCCAAGATTCAGGTGTTGAATGCAGTACGTGGATTCTCCACGCACAGTTTCTTACCTTTATCCATTTCCGTGTTCGACTCCGGATCACGAATTTGAATCCTTTTTTCAGTTGTTTTGAAATATATTTTGAGTGGAGTTCTATTTTTCGGTTGATTTTCTGAAGTATCGATGACCAGCATTGTTGGACATCAGTGCTAATCGGTGCCCAGTCGGTGACTTCTTGAAGATACATTGATAATGCAACCGTATCGATTTTTCTTATCAACTTCTGAGCATCACTTGCTCTTATCGCTTCAGATATATAGTCGAAAACAATGACTACATGATCACTCTTTCCAAGAGGTGCTTCATAACGGATATCCTCGCTGACATTTTCCTCGCTAGTCAAAACAAGATCGAGAATGGACGGTGTGTTTGTGCCTCTGAAGCGAGTGCTGCTTGAGATGTGGTTGAATAAAGGAATTTCGTTGAACATTTTGTAGAATAGATGATCAAGAGAGTTCACCGGTGGAATCTCGCTTTTTAGTAAATTCGGGAGATTAAAGTCACCCATGATCATGACGTTGTTTTGATATCTGGAAACAACCAGCTGAGTTTTCTCAATTAAACTAGCATTGTATGCTTCGTCTGCTGACGGTGGTCGGTAAATCACACCAACAACACAGTTTTCACCTGTTGCTAATTCAAGTGAACACCAAAGTGTATCTTCCAGTATCAATCATTATCCGTGATTTCTCTGAACGTGAGGTGTTGATCATAGTAAATAGCAACACCTCCTCCTCCACGATCCATTCGAGTACGATGAAAAAGAAACATGTTTGGAATGGAAATTTCCTCCTCAACTAATTGCTGATTGAACCAAGTTTCCGTTACGGCTATCAGGTGTGGTGAAAATTTTTGAAGAAGCTCGATTAGTTCGGGTAACTTATTTATCAAGCATTGTGCGTTGGTGTATGAACATTTGATGGTAGATCTTGATAAAAGTGTTGGATGATGAGTATTTGAGCATGTAAGTTGAGTACGTGTCAAAGATAGTGGGCCTCGTGTTAATAGGTATATTACATCACCGACTCCGATAGAGTCGTTCGACATCCGTTTTTTGGAGCAGGAGTCCCGGCATCACTGTGCTCAGTACCAACGGGTCCGGCAACTTCCACGATAGAGCAGGTTTTCAGGTGTTTACCGACAATTTTGATCTCTCGTGGAACTTTGTATCGATACTGTTTCCAGTTGTTAAGCACGGTGTTCACCATAGTGGTGGTCAAAAGTGTTAGTTTAAGGGGTCGTGGACCATTACCTTCGTAATTCGATGACTTTGGGATTCGGAACGTATCGATAACCGTTACATTGGTGGTTTGGATAGCATTACTGATAAATCTCCACTGTTGTAGGTCGTGGTTGGATTTACACTTTGTATCTGAACCGGTGGCATCTTATGGGACATTTAAGAGAATAAGGGTGTGCTTGTTGCGATCGTTTGCTTTATTTTGGTTACCTTTCGGTGGCGATTTTGCCCGTTCCGACCAGGGCACATCAACAAATACACGAGATGTATTTTCCATGCTGTCTCGTAGCAAGTATGTCGACAGAAGTACATCTTCTAAATCCTTCTCATTTTGCACTACTACCTTAAGCAACCGCGGCTTATCTTGGTGTAGCGCTTTGGGAGGACGACTCAAGCGAATCAACGAAACCGGGTGGATCGCTTTGAGATTCATGCGAGTGCACAGTTTCAACCATTCAGCCAAATCATTCTGATGTCTATTCGAAAAAAACGTCTCAGTCGACTCTGGCACGTTGGTGCAGATAACACTAAGAGAAATTCCTTTCGAGGCAACTTTCGCTAATGGGGCCTTCGATGTGAACGTTTTCGGCTTTAAGACGCTTTTAACACTCTGCTGGGTGCTGTGCTGCAAGAATTCAACCTTTTCCATTGATTGGTTTGGTGGTAAAGTTGAGTATGATGGATTATCTACTGGCTCTTCGGCAATAACGACGGGCAACGACGGTGTCTTTATAGCGTTTATAATCAGTTCATTTAGTTTTTGTATACTGGATTCCATTCCATTTAGACGCGTCTCAATATCATATTCAGGGGTTTTCGTCGCCGAGGCTGACGGTGTTGATTTGGCCTTGCAAACCAGACAAACATAACAAACACCAGGGCAATCATCTCCATTAATAATCGATACTAAATCCGAGGTCAGCAATTTGTCGCATTTAGCATGAACTTTCGACAAACAATCGTAACATGTGACAGACTTTGCCTTAGGACTTACCGACTTTCGGCAAACCGCACACATGCAGCCCGGTGCGCTTTGTTTTCGTTTTGGGGTCATCCGGTCAAGGTTATGAGCAGCACTGTTCAGTGGCTTGTGCACAAGCATTGGCTCTGTCGATCGATCGATGATGAATATAGTGTGCGCGACAAAAAATTCAGTGTTCACGAAAAAGAGCAAAATCAGAATTTAATCCGGTGATACTCTTCGGTAGTTGATCGCACGATGTTGAAAGTATGACCAGTCGACGGCGAAGAATAAGATCTTTCCGATGACGTCAATCCCTTTGAGGACTTGAAGAGTATTAACAGAGTTGCACGCGTGCATCCAATATGGGAAAATCACGATAAATCCCAATTTGCTCGTATTATCGAATACCGCTACGAGAGTGGTATATCCAGAAAGATGACTTCGAGAGGAGTCCAACAACGTATAATATATCCACGTAAATGTAAGTTTAAGGGCAGTATATCCTGATAATCAGGAGCTCAAAATAATGCGACCGCACGCGATGGGTCAAAACGTAGGTTAACCTTTCGATTAACCTCTCGTAGTTTATTTAAACTATGGATATTTGTCACGCATATCATATATATAAAGTAATAAACATTTGTATAAACCTCATTTCTAATTGATCGTAATAGCAAAGAATGGAGTCGAAACACTCGAGAAACAAACTAGAGCAGATTTAACTAATACCTGTGATATAACCGTAGAAAGAATTTATTCACCCTAATTGCCGTCTAAATTTTGTCTGTCCCGAAATTATGATTCACATATTGGTGTCAATAATTCAATCAAAATATAAATGCCCAAATGACAACTAAATTCAAGTAACAATGGCTGACACAATATGAAAACCAAAAACTTCACCGCAAATAATATCATATTTTAATAGATTTTTTACATCAATTTCCATTTCAAAATTAACACTAATGGGTTATCCATCATATCATCTAAATTTTTATTACAAAATTTCGACTCTAATTGCGCGGATAATGATTATGTAGAAGCAAAAAAATCTATCATACTCCTAAGGCCAACATTTGCCCAGAAATGCCATGCAGATGGTAATTAAAACGGGAAAGTGTTTGCCTGGATCAGTCCTTTCTCAACTTAACGAAAACGATGAAGGACTCAGTAAAACCCTTCCTAAAAAGACTGACTCGAATTATAAACCATAATCCGCTGGTGTAAATCTTAGTGTTATACGTAAAAACGTAACCGAGTCACAGGAAACGCTGTTCAAAGCTAATCAAAAACATGACTTAGCTGGGTGGTATAATTTCTGTAGTCAAATGATACTGGCGGCTGGGACTCCCTCATCAGCAGTTCGCCTGAACCGCCAACTGAATTCTCTTAAAAAAGATGTTCCTCGCCTTTTACGAAAAACGTTGCAATCTGCTGAGGACATGAAAAACGTATTCTCAAACGTTTGTATTCTTAGAGGTGTTCCAGTGTCTACATGTCATATCCATACAGATCTATCATGGTGGGAGCAAAATATTCGAAGAAATCTTGAGAAAAAAATTATCCGAGAACTATAGTACTTCAGGGCATCCTGGAATATGCTGCTGACGTACTTCCTCAAGAAAAGTCTGAGCACGATCAGAAACAGTGGAAATACCTGGTTGAAACAATCGGTATTAAAAAGCCATACTGATTGGTGCTTTTACGATACGGCGGTCTGCCAATTACAAAGGGCAAGGCCCTAGCTCTTCAAATCTAACCGTCTTGACAACCAGAATAACCGATAGTATCAAACGTGAATGAAAATCTGATAAGAGAAACCTACCACAAAACAACAAGTTGAGCTTGCCCATGATAACAACCAGGAAGCAAGCAAACGGATAGTACCGACATGTCAACGACTGCGATGCGGTTTGAACAGAAAACCATGTGGTAGCCTCAAAATCTTGAGCACTGTAACTCAAACTGAGTCGGCCAATTGATAACCTATGATTATTCGAAAACAAAAAACTCTGTGACATGTTTATATACTAATGCGCAAAGCCTTTCTAACAAATTAGCTCAGTTAACCGAGATTTGCTCGCAGTATTCACCTGACATTAACGCCATTACAGGAAAATGGTATTCTTCCCAATTGATTGAAACGGAGATATCTATTCCAAATATGAATATGATAACGAACGAGAGAAGTGGTGGTGGTGCTGCTCATTTCCCGTTTATTGCCCGCGTGGAGGCTTTTTAAACCAGGTATAGTCCGACAAAATAGGTTCCTCTGCAGCACCAAAACCCTTCTTTAAATTAGCACCATCAATTTCAGATAAAAATTTTTTTCATTCCTCATAATTTCTCCGATTTTCAATAATAACGTCCTAGCATGTCTCAGGAGTTCGTCTACCTCTTACATAAGGAAAAGTAAGTGTAACCAGTTAACCGTTCTCGAAATGAAAGATTGCTCGTCGCTCTGCTTCTGCGAAACATATGTTTCACTTCTCTGTTATACGCCGACGTGGGTTCTTCAATTCTCTCTGTCACAGATCGTCAGGAAAGAACGGCTTCAGGCAGTGATTCGATGACTAAGTCCACAAATTTTATTACGAAGAATAGTTTAACAACTGTGTTTTAATTGACCTATAAATAATGGCCTTCATACATCTTCCGTCCACGCGTACTACGTGACTGGTCTTCTGTACCGTTGTACACGTTTGGGCGACCACGATAAAATTTTCATTGTACTATGGGTATTCTCCTATGTTTGTGCGACGTTATGGTAGTAGTTGGTCTACTACAAAGTGTTGAGTCCGACGTGATTTACGAATCCTTCGTGTACGACAAATTAGTGAGCTTTCTATACACGCATTCTTCGTGTATTTTTTCGGTAATCACAATACCCAGTTCCTTTCCACATGACCCTGAATGCTGGTTTTATTTTTAAGAAACTAAATACCGTCAAAAAATATCGTTGATGACTAAGTCATGTTTTCGCAATTAACACAGAAAATCTTCCCTGATGAGTTGATACAATTTCGTGGAGCAGTCCCTGCTGCCCGGAATGGTGACCGCTACCGTAGCGACAAGCCAGCCGTTATTTCTTTCACGGTCTCGTCTGAACGATCTAGGCTACAGCAGCTGTTCGGTAACTTGGATCTTGCAAAGCAAAGGCATTTGTTCACAGCCAGCACATGCACATATTTCCACTGTGACCACAGGACGATCACGCTCATTGGGTTACCGAAAGAAAGACAGTAATGTAGACTTACTGGCTGAGGTTGCAGCTTTACGCAATGAGGTTTGAAACTACACACTTAACTGTAAGCCACCATCACGCACTTCGCCCATCCAACGCTCGAGTTGTCAAACTCAGGTTGATCGTTTTCTGGATAAAACGAAAATGCAGTAGTGATGCACAACGTTGCTATTATCGCACGTCGCAAGCGAAATACTCGAATTAAAATGTAATGAAGAATACCGTCGTCAACCCAAAGCGGCTAGGTCATCTTTCCTTTACCCACGATAGGTCCCTAAGTCTACGTTTTCTGTTAGACACCGATGCAGCAGTGAGTGTACTGGCGTTAGACCACTGCGCAACGTCTAGTCCGATAAGCCAACAGTTAAAGGCAGGCAGTTTACCGTGTTAAATAATCAAAAGCCAATTATTCACTCAATAAACAGATCTGCAGATGGATACTACCCTAAAAAGACGAGAGACCTGAAAGTTGTCAGTCAATTGACTACCGACATACGACACATCTCAGATGTCCAAAATCATGTCGCGGATGCACTCTCTAGATTTTGCCTGATAAAGTTGACAACATCTCTCCACCTCAGCAAAATCGCTGCAGCTCAAGTTGTCGATGATTAAAACACACAGCTCGGGGATTCCTATTCCTTTCACATCAGAACACTACCCAGGACCCACGGCTCGGATAATATCCTTTGCGACGTATTGCGAAGCGATGCCCCGACAGCTTATTTCGCCTGCATTCAGACGACTAGTGTTCCATAGCCTATATAATCTTTCCTATTCTGGCATTAGTGCTAGCGTTAAACTAATTACGAGTAGATTTATTTGGCCGAAAGCCATTATGACGTTCGGCAATGGGCTAAATTGCGCGGTGAATGCCAACGCACCAAAATACGCCGACATACAAAGAGTAAATTAGGAACTTTTGTCGACCGAATGAGCGTTTCTTTTACATCCACGTTGATCTCCTCCGCCCGTTTCCACCATCACGTGGCCGTACATACATCCTTACCTTCATTGACCATTTCTCCAGGTGGCCCGAAGCCATTCCGCTACACAACTGCTCTTCCAATACAGTTACAGACGCTTTCTTCGAACGTTTGGTGGCACAGTTCTGTTGTCCGGAAATTGCTACAACGGACCAAGGTTACCATTTTGATGGCGCCTTTAGTAAATTGATCGCTTCTCTTGGTTGCCAACATCACTGAACTATTGATTACCACTCTGCGGCAAATGGCATGGTGTAACAGATGCATAGGTAAAATGAGGCAAATTGACACGCGGAGGTACTGACTGGCTGAAGTTCTACCGATTGTCTTCCTAGGTTTGATGTCACAATTTAAAAACCCTGTGCAAGCCATCCTCGCCGAATTAACATTCGGCCGTAACATCACTTTAATTGGTGAGTATGTCGCCCCGGCTAGGCAATCAAAATTTCTCTATGAAGATTAAGTGGCGCGCTTTCGACATTATATGAGACATTTCCACCCACCAAATTCGAGGCTTTAGGCTAAACAGCGCCACGTTCCCTACATATGAGACGGCTCCGGGAGCACGTTGTGAGATGTGACTCGGTTTAGTTTTGTTCGGTTTTACATTTGCCTTCCCCATGTCACCACCAACAATCGACCCATGCAGATCAAGTGCCATGGCTGACTTTGTAATTACTGGTTGCTGAGATACTATGTCCCAGCCAGTAATGACTTACCACCCCCTGGCCTATTCGACTGTCAATTCCAGATCAGAAGTCTCCTATGACCAGACTTCTTAGATAGGGGCTGTGTAACAACTGTGTTGTACTGGACCTAAAATATTGATCTTCACACATATCCCGTTCACGTGTGCTACTTGACTGCTCTTCTGTACCGTTGTACACGTTTGGGCTACCGCGATAAATTTTCATTGTCCTGCGTGATTACTCCTACTTTCGTGGGACATTATTGTAGTAGACGGTTAACTACAATTGGGGTATACCAATTATATATCAAAAAGATAATAAAGAAGTAGTCACTATAGACCCGTTCACATAAGTCAGGCTTTCTCTACATTCTCCAGCATCTCGTTTAATAACAGCTTTTACAATCTACCGGCAAACAATAACATTCCGTTAAATATATTCAACTCCTTAAATTTCACTTTACAATAAGTAAAATAAATTTCTCGTCAAAATAAAATCTCTTATAAGACTGAATGTGTAGGTTTTATATCAGCCATTTTACATGAAAACCGTGAAGATTTTTCCTTACTCATATTAAAACATTTCAATATTTCTATTATTAATCCATCGTAAACACTCTATAATTATCACCAGTTTAAATTATCGAAATTCGATCCTCCTTACGCATTTTCGCCCTAATAATCATACTAGTATTCTTTCTAGGTTATTTGACAAGTTAATTAGGAAATCTTTGTTGGATTACTTTTCTCCAGATGCATTCTCCCTAGTCCAACATGGTTTCCTAAACCAAAAGTCTTGTGTAACCTGACAGTTTGAATACTTAGATCACACCAATATCTCGTGACCAAGGTTTAGCAGTGACTGTTTTATTCTTAGATATATGCAAAGCCTAGCATGCTACTCCTTTTGAACTTATCGTAGTTAGTTTTCAAGGGCATTTATTGAGCTGATTTCGATCTTTTCTGTCTGATCGCATCTTTTCAGTTGACACTAACAGTGTTACTCCAACTAATCAGCTAATTCTAATTGACGTAATTCGGAACAACGTTCTAGGTCCTCTCATTTTTCTGATTTATGTTAATGATGTGCAAAGTGTTGTGGCTCACTCTGAACACTTTATCTTCCCTGATGACATAAGTACTGTTAACAAGATTAATAGACAACAACATTGAACAATTCTCAACTCTTCTGGGTTGTACAAATGATGTGAGCCGAAAGTGCTCAATGTTCCAAATGACAAACGATAAATTCAGCCAATGCTGATAAGATAGACTGCCAAATTAATAATGCCAAGAGATAAAATTACCAATGCAAAGGTGAACAATCGTCTCTGTTTTCTCCAAATACAAGTACAATAAAATGTGGAATTTAATGGCATTCAAAACAATATGAATTAGTTCAATAAAAAATGGGGTCTACAAGTGAATAGGACAGTAACGAAAATGTATACACAAAACAATGGAAGATAATGACCCTTAAGAATTAACAAGAATCTATTTTTAAATAGAAAATAAGAAGGAATTTTACACAAATATTTCGTCTTTTACGAAGTCGTCTCATCATTTTGGCCTAACGCAATGCCACAGATTCTGATATCCCTTAACCATGATCTTGTATCTCTATGAAGCTTGGGTGCATAATGGAAATTAGAACATTCTGTTCCTAAGAAACACTATATGGGATAATGCGGCTTAATACATTGTGGCACCACCTCCATAAATATCCGAACCATTAATTCTTCTGTCAAAATTAGGCACCTCGGATTTAGATATTCCTCTCCGCCTTATTTTATTAAGGAAGCCAGACACCTCGTCACTAGAGCTCTACAAAACACTGGTTTGTTAACCAAAAATTTCTCTTACGAAAAAGAAAAATAGCAGTATTTGAAATGAACGTCCTGCCAACAGTAGATCATTATATTATCATCTATTATCAATTGGGTATGCGTGACTTTTTTTATTTTAGAGAACATTTAACGAAATGTCAGAAAAATTACTACGGGATATTCCAGCTCTTTTTATCAGGAAAGGTGCACTTTATTGAGCTTTAAACTATTATGCTTACGTAGAATTCGTCTTAATTTGCTTGTTTTCTTATGTAGCATTACTAAACGTCGAGTTAAGCTTAGGTCTGCCATGCATTAGTACGATTATAATCCATATGACCTGCGCAGCAGAATAAGTCTGTTGCATATTTCTATGTCTCTCACTAACGTTCGACTCATCTTCTTCCTAATTAGATATGCACGGCCTCGGAATTCTTTCCCTCTTTATTTTCGTATGTGCACATCTACAGCAAAAATCCAGTTCAGTTCAGTTCAGTTCAGTTTCACAGGACAGTAAGTGGCTAACGAGCCAATCGAGCGTCCAGAATTTCTTTCAGTGGAAAGCTGCGCAGAAGCAACCACCACTGACAAAGCGTTTATTCTAATTGTGATTTGGATATACTCGATGATCGCGACTCCAGGGATTATCCGGGTTGTATTTGGGAAGCACCTCGTTATGTATGATGCTGGAAAAATAAAAATAAATTTCTCTTCACCAGTACGGTTAGAGGTCAGCTAAAGATATTTTCGTATTTAAAAAACAGAACTCTAGCATTTACTCACATTCCAGACAACGCTAAAATGGTAAACTACCTAATCTTGCATAGAAATTTTGGGGAGAATTCAGGAAAAAGCTTACCCCAGATGCGGTCCAAACCGTTCTTTAAACTTGCGACAGAACAGCAGGATATACGTTCTTCTGAAAGCCGATTCCAGAAATTTACCACCCTGAGGCTAAAGAAGTTTTCAGGGAGTCTAGTCTACATCGCGCCTTAAAAAAATCCGAGTGAATGTCCGCGGGTGCCAAGCTCGGGATTTAAGGCAAAAAAGTCGTTCAATATAACCTAAATTAACCCATTTAGGGTCTCAAATCTTTCAATTAAGTCACCTCTCAAACGACGGCTCGTAAGTGAGAAAAGATCTAGGGACTTCAGGGTAAGGTTTCCCTCGCTGACCATCAATCATGCGAGTTGCTAGACGCTGTTCGCTTTCGAGTCGAACGATGTCCTTCTTGTAGTAAGGGCACCACGCCTGGACACAATATTCTAAATGCGGCCGAACTAATGCCGCAGGAATATATCGGGTCTTCAGTCCCTTTATTAACTCTGTTCACGAAAGCACTCGGAGAAGAGGTTCTGACCGCCCATCCGTCCTGGATTTGTTGTTAACGTCGGAAGAACTATCTGTCGAAGCGATCGAATTCCAGGCTCCATTGGTATTAGTGACCATTCCGTGCTTCTGTTCGGCTGTTTCAAGTACTCATCAATCGCTTGCTCTGAATGAAATAGTTCGACGGGTAGGTAAACTGACCCTGAGTAAGTCGCTCATACAGATTCAGCATTGGCAGACGGACTACATGAACCCTGACTCGCAATCTAACGAACTTGCAGATTTTCTGAAACTGAAAAATGCATTAATAGCTTATTTGGGCCAACATGGCTTTGGAATCAGAAGTCCTGCATTGCCCATCAGCTGTAATATTTGGACTATATTTACCGCCTCCATAGAATAAGGATTAGCTGTACTGACAGTTTTCTCACACATTACCAGAGCATTTGATAAGGTTCCTCATTCTCTGCTTCTAAAGTTATCATCACTTGGTATTTCCGGACCCCTATGTAATTGGTTCCGTTCTTATCTCTCAGAATGTACCTTATCCGTTTCCGTTAACGGCATATCCTCTGAAAATCAACCTATACAAAGTGGAGTCATCCATGGTAGCGTACTGAGTCCCTCCTTTTTCTTATATATATTAATGATGCGCAAGACTTTGTGAAAAACTCAGCTCTTTATCTTCACGGATGATATTAAACTTGTTTTAGCTTCTCAAACCATAGAGATATCACAGGCTATATACTCTCTAAACGGTGATCTTTCGAACCTTTCAAGTTGGGGCTCTCAATGGGGTTAGAATTCTCAGGTCTGAAGACGCAATTCATGGGTATGCGCCGCTAAATACTACATGGTAGTATCATTCTCAAAAATGCACCATTCGCGTCCTCTAGTTAAATCAAAGACTTTGGACGTAGATATTCTTCATCTCTTAATTTCAACGAACATGTAAGATTTCTCATAGCATCAGCTAGACAGAATTTTGGATTGATCAATCAAAAATCCTTCCTTCGTGAAAGTAGACTAAGTCTATATAAAATGAAAGTATTACCGCTCGTTGACTAGTGTACTATAGCCTACTCTCAGATCGCTAAGCGTGAGGGTAAATTCATAGAAAGCCTTCAACACAGAATTAACAAAATCATGTTAGATTACTCTAATCCTTCATCTTATCACGTAAGATGCAATCAACTAGACATAGACCCGCTATGGTTACGTAGAATTCGACTTTATTTTTTCTTTTCTTCCGAATCATTACAGAGCACCAAGTTAAGCGTGGGTCTACAATGCGCTTCCAAGATTGAGATCGTTATGTACAACGTAACCGAATGAAGCTATTGCATATTCCCCATACTCGCACTGAATTTCGACAGAAATTCTTTTTAATTGGGTATGCACACCTTTGGAATTCTCTTCCAGTTCATTTTCGCATGTGCAGATAAATTTGAAGCACTAGTAGAATCTCTTACTGCTCCATCTCTGTGCGAAATTCTCAAAACAAACACTTCTATGGACAGTGTATTTTGTCATTGTATTATTGGTTATTGAACCATTTGTAAGTATTCTGTACATTACCACACGCATAGAACTGTTCACTATGTCCGGAATACATGGTCTTATTAATTGTCAGGTTACGTAGGAGCAAGACATGTAGCAGCAAATTCTGAGACTCATAGTAAATTTACCTATACTTATTGTACCACTTTAAGCGTATTACAGCCCCCTTTTAACACTTATTATCTCAATTCAGGTTTCTATCGTAAACAAATTTCTTTAAAAAACTTCCAAACATTTAAAAATTTATTTTAATGATTATCTATTTATAGCTCCGCTGTAGTGTCAGGCATGTCTCATCAAAGGCTCTGTTGGATCATCTCACCTTCCAACATCTATTTGTAATATTTCATGTGAATTTTGAAATCCAAAAACTTTCCCATTTTTTCTTGTTTCTACTGCACTCTTGTTTACGTCTTATCTTCGAATAATTTGCCTCCATTTTATCTGCGCCATTTTCCCGTTTGGACTCGTGTGCGTAGGCGTGAATACCTCTCGATATTGTTTTTTGACATTGACCCGATTTTTACACCCGGTTGACCCCAATATTTGAGGTATGTTTTACTATATTTTGATTGCGTCAATACAGTACCGCTTTTATAGACAAATCCGATTTGGGTTCTGATATACCTCTGGGATTTTGCGCGTCACTCAACTTGGGACCTTTCATTGATTGTCAAATACAATCAAAAGGCTGGGACTTGTAACACATTTGTCTTATTATACTTCACTTAGTATATTATTGCCCTCTCTTTAACTTCAAAGAATAATTATCATTATTTACATACTTCAATGTCTGTGGTAAACACATTTACCAGACACAATTTCTAATCATCAAAAAATACTTGTACGATTATTTATTTAAAACTGGGCATTATTGTCAGGTTGCCTAGGGTACCTGAACATCAGCATAACTTGATTATCTTTTCATAACTGTGCTTCACTGTTTTTATGCAAATTTTATTCTGATGACCTCTCACCTTGCTGGTGAAGTGGATGTTTCGTCCTATTCCAGTAAATCTACCTTAGAACTCGCAATTTTACTGAATTCAAGATTTCACCAGTGTCGTCCGATGTCAGCGTGTCGCCTAACGTAATGGATTCAATGCAATTGGCGAACTGATATTGCATCCAATGCCCTAGAGCCCGTTCCTTCAGTTCGTATAATGCAATACCCACTGATTGATTTAAATCAATTTCTATGTTTGTATTGATACTGTTTATTCATTTTTCTACAGAATAACAATAGAATCCTTCACTTTAAGTTCTTCGTATATTTGTTCTTCTCATCGTTTTGTACTCTTCTTATTCTCTCGTTTGGATACTCGATCTAAATGAAATTTCATTATTCATGAATATTTTGTAACATTTTCTTACCAATGTAGCCCACCATTTCCAACTTTGAAAGAAAAAAAAACATTTATGGATTTGAAAGTTTCGCCACTCGTTTAATCACATTATTTTTCTGTATACATTCTGAAAACTTAATCATGTATTTCATGCCTTGGTTCACCAAAAATAAATATTACAAATATCATAAGATAGATGACAACTCGCAGATCGTTCCTCAAAGTTCCGAACATGAACTTCGATTTGTTGTCCGTCCAGGATGGTGAAAAACTTACTGATAACATGTTGGAAACCGTAAATGATCTCGAGATTTATTACTCTAAATTGTTCGTGCAAATATTTTGGTAGAACGTGGTACGTAATCATGTGACTGTGGAATCAAAACATTTGGTGAAAATTTAATAAGTCCAGAGAGTGTAGCATATCAATTGTTTAAACTGAATGTAAGAAAATCCCCAGGGGCAGATGGCATCACACCGGATGTGCTCACGTTCTGTCACCGTCAGCTTTGTGAACCGCTTTCCAGCCTGTTTAACTAACCGTTAATTAAAGGAGAGGTACCAAAATATTTGAAGTACGGCGTGATTACACCATTCATCGCTGGAGGATTCCTATCTGACGCTGCAACTTATCGTCCTGTCACACTATTACTTGTTATTGGTGATTTCATGTACGCGGAATAGATTGTCAAATCAGATCAAAGAGATAAACAGTGAATACATGTTGAAGACAAAGTTGTTGTTATGAGACTTGTCTAAATTTTAGATGAATGTATGATCATTGTTTTTCGTCGTGTGCGTAATAAACTCATGTGAACGATGGGGCTTCACTGGTTTGTGAGATTCTTGTGTAGAAACGTACGATGTACGGAAGTTTGACATTAAAGGTGAAGTTAGACGTGATCGGTAAATGTGTCCAAATCGGATTAATGGATGATAGGGTTAGTATTGGGTCACCTTAATTCGAAGAGTTCGGAAAGTAAAAATGGACGTTGAGATATGTATATAACCTCTGGTCTCGGTTTACCCAGCGTAATCCTCTCACTACATACACTGGATTCAAATCATCAAGCACTTAGTCCATCGCCTGTTGTGACAAACATCACATGATAAGGATTAGTATCGCAGAGCTTAGTCGATTAATTTGGAGCGACTGGCCAGATTCGTTCTCATGTAAGCGAGAACGCACCAGCCACTGCCAGAATTGTATCATATAATGCACATTAGTTTGCACCTATGAATGATAGATGAAAGAGGTTTCATCACCGAAAGTTAAAAGCGTTTCGTAATTTTGCGTGTCCAATCGATTGAAAAGTTCGTGGACAGCAGTCAGCTAAAAAACAAACTCTAAGCATTACCATAACGAAAGCATTTATGTTGTGTTTTCAATTAGAAAATTTTCATGGTCTTATTTCGTTTACTAAAATAGGATAAACCGATTTTGTTGCGATTTTTTGCTGCGGGAAAAACATCTAACACCCTTTTTCCAGCCCATGTTCAAACACACCTACAGGTGATGCCGAGACCATTTGTACATCGAATGAGTTCCCGGTCTTACTACTCCGATGCTGAAATGTTTGTGTTGCATTTCGCTGCTAATGCCTGATTGTTTTTAGGTATATCGACAGCTGATTGTATACATATAATTGTTTTCAGTGCGTGTTGACAGTTGTGCATTTTCGAATACAATTCACTGAGGTTATGTTCTCTGGGGTTCTCACTGGCTCAACGGACTACGGGTCCGCTAAGAATTGAAATTATTAGAATTCTTAATTATCAATTTGTTCTGGATTTCAGCTTAGTATGTAACTCATTTATTTTGAAACTGAACGGATAAAAGTTGCTTAATTTGAAACAGCTAAATCCTTGTGCTGCCTCATTATGATCGAGAAACGCTTTGATGATAATAGACTATTACAGTAGCTGATAACTAAAACCCCTGGGTCATGCAAGTTTTGAACTTCTGTATCCTATATAGCTGCATTAAATTCTTTCATGAATATGGCCTTCAAGCCTGAATATGGAACTTTAGATGCCGCCTAATTGTAGCCTGGTAGAGAAGTAGCAACATCTCATCTTTTCTATTAGAGTGGATTAAGCGCAAATGAAATTTCTCCACTCTGCATTTGAGCGGCGGCAGCACATTGGTCATCCGACTCGAAGATTTTGTAGACCGTGCTTAATAAGTCCCCATTTAATTGTAAATTACAAACTTCCTCGCTTTACTTTTCAGCTTTATCCCGAACAAAAAGTATACACTAGAATTTGTGTTTACTATAGATGATTCTTATTCAGCTGGCTTCTTACCGTTGTGGTGAACAGAAGGTACTCCCTAAATACAATCTAGATAATCTGTTGGCGTCATGGATGTCGAAGATTTCAAACGAATTGAAGGAAAAATGTTTAAGCAGTGGTGGGTGCTTGTCTGCATCTTTCCACTGAAAGAAATTCTGGAGGCTCGATTGGCTTGTTAGCCACTTAGTGTCCAGTGCAAAATGAAATGAACTGAACTGACGAATGGATAACGTATAATATTTACAAATAACCGAGTTAAATTTTAAATCTTGATCTTGTTGTTTTATAAAAATTCAATGAACCATTCTATTTGGGTAGAAATTATTTTGAAATCAGTTTGTTTAAATTTACATTATTCAGCGAGCCAATTTTAGACGTACTCATGGTTTGTTTTTGTTTTTGATCTAAAAATTGTAGACTCGAAAGAGACGCAATCACGGTAGATCCAAGAAAGGCCGCGGCCATGTTAGCTTCATACGCTGCACAAATTGTGGTCGAGCTTGCCCAAAGGACAAAAATGTTTGGAAATTCGTCACTCGTAATATGGTAGAGGCTGCCGCCGCAAAAGATTTGGAAGACGCTTCCGTGTATGGAAGTAAGTGTTTTACATTGGTTGTTTCATATGGGTATAAGATACATATGCAGCAGTAGCAGCTGTGTATCGCAATTATACCCCACATCAACCAATCTTCGCAGAGCCAGATTCTGTAGAATAAGACCTGGCACAGATACGGATTGGACATCTAATGCATTTGCGTAACTCATTTTCTTGTTTAATCTTCGCAAGCTATAATTCATTTAATATTTCTGGTGTGTGAATTGTTTTATTTAAAGTGTTCGCATCGGATAAAGGCCATCATTTGCGAGCTCATGAAGGAAACATTGTTTTATAATTCGGTGAGTGGTTGAATTCGCCATGCGAAATTTTTTGACGGCCGCCCTCGTCCCGTATGATTGAATTATCTGCTTGGATGTGCAGTGTCCATTCTAACTACCGATCGAAACTGCACAGTTCGCGAAAGTTTTTTCAGCGTTGTGCTAAATGCAATGAGTTCTCCATTGGAGCAGTTCAGTATCTAATTACGGTCCATAATGCATTTCTAAACCTGCCCTCGATTTATCAAACGTTCGTCAATTGACAAGTGTGCCGCCTGCCGAAGGTTAAACAATTTTCTGATATTAACGCAGCTGTGATCGCTGGCATTTGTTACTATTGTCAATCATTTTTCACGGTTTTTGAATGATTTATATTTCCGATCTCGTCTTTCAGAGCCTTTCATTGTTCCGAAGCTTTACGTGAAACTGCAATATTGCATCAGTTGTGCCATTCATTCAAAAGTTCTTCGAAATAGAAGTCGCGAACAACGACGCGTCAGAAAGCCAGTCACAAGACCTATGCTTCGTCCGGATTTTCCACGTCCTCCTGCACAGCGCACTTAATGTTCGACCAATAAATTAATCTTTCGGAATGCCGTTTTTTCTGTTCCTGACACGCATTTGGTTAGCATAATGTTTGTATCTCGCGATTCTAATATTGTGATGTTTTGTAGGATTTTGGAATCTTTGCATTTATCTAGCATAATGATTGCTGGACAATTGATTTTTGCTTTATCGCTTTTCAACTGGCTGCACAGCATTCGTAAATATTAACATTTAGGTTGTTGGCAAAATAATAAGTTCAATTTAATGGTCATTCTGACGTTAAAGTAGTACTTGCTCTCTTTGTTCTCAAAGCGTATTTGAAAAACAATTCTAAAGGGAGATTGTATCGTTTATTGAACGTGAAAACCCATATCTCTGCAAAACATTTTTTGGTGCATTCCTAGATAACATGTATAATGCGTTGCACAATGATTTGTTGCTTTCGTCTGGTCTTCGTAGGTTGGAAAAATAAAGCTTGCTTTCAATCGCTGTTGATTCATTGTTTAGTATTTTGAAACTGGTGGAAAAATAGATTTAATGCTTCTACATTTCTTCGTTTGTGCTTTCAATAAACGTGCCAGAATAAATTGCTGTTGCCAAATGTTCACGATTGTCTGGTTGAGGTTGCCATCGGCCGGTATTGTAATAGTCAAATTCTCTGGACTCTTTCTTTTCGCTACATCTAAAGCCCAATTTGCAAGGGTTGGAGGAACTCGGTACGTTTACTTTATACGATGGTAGGTGCATAACCAAAGATATCTATGCTAAATTTTTGTAATTGCGTCTAACCAATTTTGGGTGCAGTAAATTGTTCTGTATACTCAAGTCAACCCCAAGTGCCGGTCACGGAAACGTTCTTTTTCCATTAGACCATTCAGCGTGTCTCAAGATGACGGGCTTCAAGGAACTAACAGAGGTTCACTAATAAATAACGTTATTGCAGACATTACAGCCTGACAACTCTTGTGTACAACGCACACTTTGTATATTGAATTTAGGTCTATCGACAATTAGTCCTGGGTTCACACTAGCCACGTTCAGTGTTCCAGCTGTTTTAATCGTTATCTTCAAAACCACACGGATGTGTAATCGTGTAGAACTGATGTACTGCACAGGTATTACTGTACGAAGTTGACTTGCCGAAGGTACTTCGCTGCAGCCGGAAACACTAATTTCATTGCCGTTTTCCTTTTTATCTGTCTAGATTTAGGCAACCTGACAATGCCCACATGCAGACTGATTTTTTGACACTTTGCTTGGATCAGGCTTATTTTAAACAAAAGCGTGAGTAGCGTTAATCCGGTGAAATTTCTACTCTGCGATATTGCCTCCGTTTTTTTTATCTTATTACCAAAAGTATGCAATTGTGTAGAAATTCTGTACTGTGAAGGTATTATATTATATTATATTTGCACGATCTGATACAGATATGGTGCCGTTCAACATAAAAATGAGATGTACAAAGCGTTGACATCATCGTCATCGTTGAACGTAGGCATGATACTACCCGGTTGCCTACACCGAAGTAGGTGAAGGTAACCTATAATCTGGTTTACTGCCGGTTTATTAGCTGCGCGCGGACGCTTGAGTCTCACTGTCATTTCTAGTTTCATTCTCATATCCGCTCTTGGTTTGGACAACCTGACTGCGCGGCACTTTGTCTGGATCAGGCTTGCGATTTCATACGTTGTCTCTTCATTGGTCGATAAGATACCTTTCAGCCTGATTGTAGCGGGCATCTAATGTTTGTTATATCTTTCGGGAAACAGCTGTCACGTTCCGAAAGCCAGCGGACGTTTGCGCATATTGACGAAGTTTCGCTACCACCAGAAGCGTTTATACGCTGAACTTATTTATAGATTCTAAATTCGTGTCGCCATAAATAATGGTTTGAAAACGACCTTACAGTTTGAGTCTTGCTTCAAAAATCCGTCAGCTGGAAATAATACCAGAAATATCGGATTATATGTATGGTATGAAAGCCCAAGCCTGATCCAGGCAAAGTGCCGCACAGCCAGAGACCGCACGTGGGCTAAGATACTGTCAGGTTGCCCAGGCCTAGACAGATATGAGAGGGGGAATAGAAATGGTAGTGAGACTCCAGCGTGTTTCAGTATGCAGCTCGATTAACTCAGAGTTAGTCGCGGGCATAGAGGTATAAGGGGATCCGCCCAACTTTTTAAAATATTCCGGCCGCCAATAGGCGTGGAAGCTTTTTCTCTCTGTTTTATGGATAAAACTGATGCGCCTTGGCCTCGCGTTTCGTCCCCTAAACGAAATTTCTACTTTGGTGTTGGCCGCCGGGTATTATCACGCCTCCGTTCAACTGATATTGATCAATGGCTCCATGCTCACAATGATTTTGCTTCAATACTTACGCGCATGCTTCTCACACGCAATCAACCGTTCACATTGTCCTAGATGTATTTTTGATCAACAATGGGTTAATTACGTCACGGACAACTATTGAAAGACAGGCGTTGACTTCAAACGTTCTCTGACCGCCTGTTCCTATTAGGCGTCCATGCCCTACAACGACGATATTTATCCTGAATAGACCGCTCTCTATAGACGCTATGTATCGGCATGTTGTCTATCGAAAACCATTGACATTTCTACTGTATGCGAAATAGCTCCCAGCCAGTAAATGGAAATCCTCATTTTAGTCCGGATAGGCTTTGTTATTAGACCGTGCCCTACTATATTTCATGATTACATTATAGTCACATGAGACGTATTTTATAATTCCGCATTGTTATTGGTCTCCTTCGGTCGATGTCGAGCATGGATCTGCTTTACAAGTGCATGGTGTCTTCATGCTTCCGGACGTTTCGATCGACGAACCAGATTCTGGAGGAACAATCTCTCCCGCAGTGCTCACAGCGATAAGTAGTACTCGGTCGACCACTGGCGGCGTGATATACTATCAGCAGCCGAAAGCGATATCTGCTCTTCCATAGTTTGCAGACGATGCTTTGCTCAGTAATTCCAAAGTTAGCGGTCAAGGGCAAGCTCATCCAAACTCGGAAGGCCAATGTCGAAAGCTCACGTATCCCTTTTGCAAACGTTTTTGCACCTCAAGTGCGATCTACCCAATGGTTGACTTTCAACTCACTATAGAGTAGATCTTTTGAAATACGACTAATTTCCATGTTATACACAACCCAGCGCTGTCGTTGTAGAGTGAACATGCTCTGTAGACCAGCTTTAAAAGGCGCTTCAGCATTCGTTACATTTACCATCCATGTATGTTCAAGATACGGCGGATATTCCTTGATTGACAAGCATTCGGCTCCGTTATCGTCTTGCATGGATTATTCAAGTTTTCACTGTCGTACATTGAAGCATTTAGTGTGCATGCGCTGTATGTCCTCACGTATGCCTTCACATTCAACTTATGGTTACCCATGACACGACAGTTCAAACTGGACATAACCGCTGCTCTGCTAATCCGCTTAGCAATCTCCGAGGTTATTCGTAACGGTTGGACCAAGATATGTGCAATTATGTACTGGTTCAAGCTGATAATTTTGAACAATGATGAAAAGCAATACAGTCTATGGACCAAAGATTTTGGTCTTGTTGATTGTCGACCGGAAGTCTTTGCCGAAGAAAAGTAGTACATCAGCGACTAGAAGTGATTTTATGAGTAACCAATAATGGCTGCATCGTCGGCAAACAGCGTTCAATGATTAACACATCCTGTTGTTTCGTTTGTGCTCTCACATGGTTCGGGTTTAATAATTTTGTAATCATATCCCGTGCGTAGGTAAATAGCTTCTGTTGGAGACGAGACGATCGCTTGAGAGAACTAACCGTCGGTCGAGTGTCACAGACCCCAATCTATACATGAACTGCTTACTTTACTTTTGTGCGACTATCTCCTGGAGTATGAGTCGGCTTCGTTAACATCACAGATTGCAGCCACCCACGCTCGATGGTTAGAAACGAGATCCGCGCAGATTTTCAACCAGGTCCGATCCCACATGCGCCATCCGTAAACCGATCGTAGGCCAAGCAGTTCCACATCCGATCTCACGGTGGCGAGCCTAGTCTTCACTTGTCCTCCGCTACGACAACGCCATTCTGCGCAGGGTGTCGGGGATAGTGTCACCCTAATTAATTCAGCGTCCGAGCGTCTCAGGATGTGGCCGAACCATCTCAGTCGGTGTTGTCGCAATATCGAACTCAGGCGAGGGATATCAAAACAACGGTGGCGAACTCGTCATTCGTTACTCGCTCATCCCATCGAACATTGAGGATTCGTCGGAGACACCAGTGTTCGAAAACCTCTCGCATCCATAAGTGAGAACTGGGCGAATCGCCGCTCTGTAAACGCGCAGCTTTGTACGACGGCTGATTTCTCTACGGCTAAATAGAACCCAACGTAGTCGCGAAAACGCCGTGCGTCAGCTTGTACATGGGTCGGTATCTCATCCTTGGCTTGGCCTGACGGTAGCACGGACGAACCAAGGTAACGAAAAGTGTTCACCATCTCCAAGTTCTTGTCATCAATCTTGAGAGGCAGATGAGGTCCAGCGGCGATGGTAAAATACTTCGCTTTGTGCGTGTTGATTCGTATCCCCAACATAGAAGCAAATGAGCTTAGGCGTTCCAGGATCATCCCACAAGATTATGATGTCGTCGGCATACTCCAAATCGACAATCGAGACTCGGACTCAGCATTACCGGCGTAATCTGAAAGCGCCTGCTTCATTGTCCAATCGATCGCGAAGTTGAATAGCACAGGGGACAAAGGGCACCCGTACTGGACGCCAGTCCTAATGGGGAACGTCGAGGACACCACTCCATATGCGCGTAAGCGGCTGTGTGAATGAATAGTACGCTTGCATCATGCGCACAAGTTTCTCCGGCATACCATCCGCCAGCATCACACTCCACTGCTAATATCGGTCGACGGAGTCGAAGACGGCTTCGAATTTGATGAAACAAGCTGTTGTTGCCTGTTGATAACGGTAACGATGTTCCTGAATCCGACGCAATGTGAACAGCTGGTCGACAGCCCCGACCTCGACGAAAATCGCCTTGGTTGACGAAAATCGCCTTTGGTTGACTCGGTACATATATATCAGCGTCATAAG
>JACCGJ010001778.1:0-14977 GCA_013407085.1 Atriophallophorus winterbourni
GTGTGCTTCTGTCCTGCTTTTCGAACGTCATATACTACTTATAAATAAAAATCTGACTTTAAACAATAACTACCATCCTGCTGTTATTGGAATGTTGCCAAAATATTCCAAACAGTTATCGGTGCTACATTGCACCAACTGTGGGACTTAGATTAGTCCCCATATCAAAAGCTAAATTTCAATTTGCACATGAGGATTTATCCTCTAAATCGGCATTTCTATATCCTCCTTGAATTTATGTTCAAACGAATACATGGAGTGATCACCTCTTGAAAACAGATGCGGGAGATTAAAATCGCCCATGATAAGCAGCTTGTGACGCATTGCAAGGATTCGATTAGTTTATCATTAAATGAATTTTCAGATGTTGGCGAGCGGTGAATGATGCCGATTGTACAATCATCTCAATTGATTAGGTTTACTGAAAACCACATCGTTTCTGGAAGGCTGAGGTCAGCATGATCGATTACGTTACACTGCGCCAAACGTTCGTGATAATATACTACAAATCCACCACCAGATTTTCGAGCACGATCGCGACGGAGTAGTGACATGTTTGGAATTGAAAGCTCAGAATCAGTCATGTAGGGATGGAACCAAGTCTCTGTAACTATAATCAAATTAAGTGAAAGTTTGTCATAATGCTCGCTTAGTTTAGCTAATGTGTTAGTGAAACACTGAGCATTTGTATAGATGCACTCGATCGTATTTATCTTACACAAAGTAGGATCGCGCAATGTAGCTATTGGTCCAACTCGCGACCTATTTCACTTTTTTGAATTACATTTTGACTGTCAGTAACAAGATTGCAATCCAATTGTGACTGCGATGTTTCACTGGGTTCTAGTGAGGGAACACGCTCGGACACGCTTAGTCTCACATCGAGTGGGAGTTTTGCGCGGTACGATTTCCAGTTCTTATTGATCGCGATAGCCATGTCGGTCTTTAGAATACTTGGCCCATCGCCTTTTAGTTGGAGAATCTAGGTATTCTAAACTATGTCAACAACAATTGGATAACGAGATCAAATGACATCGGCAATGTATAACCACTGCTTCAAATCGCGTTGCTTTGATTCCGAAGTTCATACTGCATCAACATTTTCTGGGACACCAAAGAACAATAAAATACGTGAAGTAGACTTGTCTTAACAAGTGGATCGACCTTTCGTTTTCCACCAGGGTCTGTGGGCTAGAACTCGGCAGGTCAAACCGGGACAAGCACTGAGAAGATACGTCTTGAGGATGACATATTCCATGTCGGGTTTAGTTCGCATTGTCACCCTTAAAAGTGGCGGCCGGTCTATGTGTGGGGAGATTTTATGTCGAGTTAAGCGCGTCATCGAAGTAGGCACTAAAGCTTTCAAGCCCATGTTTGTACAGAGCTTACTCCATTCCTTGAGCTCATGTGCGTGTCTTGCTGACTAAAAGTGTATCTGTAGACTTCCGTATATTTGTGCAAATTACACTGAGAGCGATATAGGTCATAGTTGAATTAGCGTTAATGTTGCGTTGCTCGGATCTGGTAAGTAGACGTCTGAGAGTCCTGGCCAAAGTGTTCACAGATAAATCAGATGATGACCTAGGTGAGCAGGGTTCACTAGGTCCATCTTTATTACACCCAGATAAGCAGTCACCACACTCAGTTGAAATAGCACTTTTTGCGAATTTTTCTCATCCATTTTGCCGCCTTGAGCAACATTTATTTCGGGTTGAATTGCGTTGGCAATTGTATCTACCAAAAGCGGTTTATATGCTTCCTCAAGTTTTCAATAACAATTTTCAAAAATCTCTGTTCCAGATTCCGGCTTTGCCTCATGGGAAAGATTTGTGGGTGGATCGTTAGTGTGTTTACTTCGACATGCACTACATACGTAGCAAACACATTGAGGACACCCTCCGTTACCCTTAGATCCGACTCAAAATATATGTGTTTGTACATTTTGTCATTTGCTCAATAAACACGGAACCATTTGATGTGTTCCTGTGTTGTTGTATTCGCGTGTAGATGTGATTATCGTTAGAAAGGGGTTGAAGCATGACCAACGGAAGATGTGATTAGCATAGAATGTTTTGCCCCCGATGTGTATTTCAATATTTTATTAGACGTTTGAACTCCATTTAATCTACTTACGATACCACATTTTGGCAACAAGCTCAGTCGGTTGCTATATGGGTACACAACTCCGGAGTTTCCCCTAAATGTTGGAATATATCCCACGGTTTCTTATTGAAATATATGATATACTCATTGATAGCAAAAATACGGATCAATAATTTGGAGCCAATCGGAATACGGAGAGCTCAATCCACGTGACCTCGAGATAGGTCACATGGTTAGCATCATTATTTTAGTGGCAAAACTCTCAAGAATTAAGACTGACTATACAAAATCTTGATCAGTGAAGGTTAAGAAGTACGTCTTCAAACGTTTTGAAATATTCCATGAAGAGACAGCGGAAAATGATTAAGCTAACACACCTGGTTCGGCATGCCTCATGTAACATTGTTCGACTATCGTTTGCTTTTTACATGGAATACTTTTGCAGCAGTAATTAATCGATCAATCGGTCATAAACACTCAGGGTTCTGTCACTCCCCCCTCCTCGGATATTAATGAACCCTTTATGACAAGCCATTTTCACTCAAGTATTTGCGTGTGTGCGCTGGTCCATAAACTGAGAGCGTTGTGTGTTCTATTCAATTAAGCAATGTGACAAGACGGTATGGCATGGTTGTGAGCAGTAAATGACGCATGTTATCGATCGAAAAATTCGATCACGTGATACGAATGATTTGATTGGTCCAAATGCTCTAGTGAATTTCTGCGTGAAGAGAATCAAGTTGACAATCAAAACACGCTGTAAGAAATCAATAAATAAAATATGTAGAGTTTGTTGCGCATGAAACATTACTTGCGATGTCGGGCTTATCGTTAAGGTGTAATAATAGATCTAGCAGAACTATTTGAACAGTCTAGAGGGATGCCACTGTTGCGTAGGGTTCGTACAACGAACCACGATATTCAAACACCGAATCACATAGTGATTCCTGGTCAAGCACTCAAGGCGCTTATGGATGACCAAAGTGATGCGTTGCTCACATCCGGCGAAATTACAATCCATTACCGGTTTCCACTACTGTTTCAAGGCTCGCTGAACCTGATCTTACTGTGTCCACCTGATGACGACAAACAGCCAGAAACCGGTATTGGTATGTAAGTGCGGCCTATGTGAGAAACTCATTACTTCGGTCATCCATAAGCGCCTCGAGTGCTTGAATACGAATCACTATGTGATTCTGTGTTTGAAAATCGTATTCGTTGTACGAACCCTATGCAACAGTGGCATTCAAGTATAACCTTTTTACCACTTATTCACTGTTTCAAGGCTCACTGAACCTAGTCTTGCTGTCTCCACCTGATGACGGCAAACAGCCATAAACCGGTATTGGTGTGTTAGTGCGGGGGATGTGAGCAACACATCACTTTAGTCTAGAGGGAGATTCATAACTTTTAAAACAGTGTTAGTGTACCAGAGAAGATTAACCAATCACGTAAGGCGCTGGACGGAAGACATGAAGTTGTAGTATGAATATCAACATCAATCACTGGATATGGCCTGCTAGTATGCTAAATGAAATCAAAACTTTCTCTTAGCGCTTTCGTTATGAATGATTCCAGAATGATCTCGTAAGTGATCACAAATTCGAAAAATGTAAACCCCCATCCTCATTCACTGCCGTAATAACTAGGTACTGCAGCCAGAATAATACTCGCGTTTGAAGAACTCCCTTTCGACCACGTCTGAGAAGCAAGCTAAGAGATGTCACGTGATTTCCGGCAAGGTTCCCAACATTTCGTTTAGAACAGCATGAGCATTACAGATTGAGGCCTTGAAGGTCAACGTTCGTTTATACTTTGTTTATGTCTACACGACATACCTAATGTATTTGTAGTCGGAAATCATTGGCTCCCACCCGAAGCAGAGGATATGCACTGCTGACGAGCTCAAATAAGAGAGCGAAACTCGAGTCCAGTGCTTCCATAATTGACCGCCGTGATCAACTTTGTGAAAAGTTCGATGGGCTTGGCACGGATGAGTAGTCATAAATATAAACATAACCGGATGGCGAATCATACAAATCAGTGCAAACTTTCACCATGTTTATCTGCCCATTAATCACTGAAAATTTTTGGGAATGCTTTGGTTATACCGACGAAGAGCGTGTTACATTCCGAACGGAAGTTCGAACGGCTTAGACGTGTAGCAGTCACCTATGCGTGAATCATTACAGTGTTCAATACACTGTTATACTCACACTTGACAATAAGCAGCGTGAGACATAAACGTTATGGTGTCGTTCTGTCGAATGGTGCTTTTGGGTCGCGTCTGCATATCGTGAGCCATGCAACAAACATATTGTGTCTTGATGGTTCCGCAGTGACAACCTTAAAAGACGTCGAAAAGGAGTCGAATAATAGATATGTCAAACGTCGTTATGGTGACAGTTGTGTACATTTTGCAAGCCTGTCGAATCCCCAAGCATTTGACAATTCGCGATTTGTTTGTCGGGTGCCGGTGACACATGATGTAAACAAAAGTTTTGATCAGAAGAGCATACGACTGATTGTATCGTTGGACGCGAAGTCCAAAAATGTTAAATTTGAAGCATTCATAAGCGTCATACACGATTTGTTTAAGATAGGACTTAAGGGTAAATGACGTAAGTTAGACTAAATTCATCATCATTTTGAAACATTGCTATTAGTTGCCTCGCATCAGCATAACACAGCATTGTTTTAACATTTCCAACCGTGTCTAATATTGACGTCATGTTCACGGAAATAGTTGTTGGCCATCTTCCGTCGATGTTTAGTATGGATGTACATCATAAGCATCGTGGATGGACAGAGTGACTTACGGTGAAGTGCTTTCAAAATCTGGTCTACAGAGCATGTTCACCCTATTGCGACAGCGCAGCATGTGGTGTCTAGGTCATGTCTACAGAATGGAAATTGGTCGTATTCCGAAAGATCTACTCTATGGTGAGTTGTAATTAGGAAGTCGACCATTTGTCAGACCGCACTTGCGGTACAAAGACGCTTTTAAACGAGATATGAAAGCTCTTGGCATTGTCCCGCCGAGTTGGGAAGAACTTGTTCTTGACCGCTCAAATTGAAGGCATTGTGTAAGGCGTCGTCTGCAAGCTCGGCAGGAGCAGATACAGCTCTTGGATGCTGAACGCAGATCACACCGCCGACGTGCAACTGACGCCCTACAACCGAGTTATGCCTATCATTTGAGTGTTGCTGGAAAGATTGTTCCTCCCTAATCCGACTGTTTACTCATTCAAAATGCTGTAGAACATGAAAATCCAACAACAACAACAACAACATAAGCACAATGTGGTCTCATTCCCCTGGCACAGTCTTATTGGAAGGCTTTAACTCCACTATCTTAGTAGATGTTGTTCGACAGGCATCCACTGTTTGAACGTCCGGGGTTCTCCAAACGAGTATGTTGCCCAACGCTCAGGCGAAAGATGCAGTGAAGTTAAGGGTTGATTGTGCGCGTAATGTTTTTTAAAACACAAATGCATCCTTTAGCGCAGGCCCGGGAATCAACCTCAATATCAAATAGTGTTATCTAAGCACCGATAGGATCAGTACTGATTTACGGATGTGAGACATGGCCGCTGAGGTCAGAAGCAGTCCGATCTTCAGAAGAGTTCGAGCATTGGCTTTCAGTATCATCTTGGACGTCTGATATACAGAATGGGTATCCAACGTTGCCGTTCGGTGTGATGCAACGGAATACCTCCGCTTTCCGTTCACACCTAACGGCGAATGACTAGACTTAGCGCTCACGGAAAACGTCATCAACCCTAAACCCGCTAGTACATTGCGTTGGCGATAAGCCGGTCAAGAGGAGACCTGACTGTCAACTGTGAAGTAGAATGTAGATGCCTGGGACTGCTTTTGTCTACGGTGTTCAAAGGTGGGAACGAGACAGGATTAAGATCTGCGCACGTGGACTGACGTGATTCGAGACGATATAAAAGTGTGGTCGAGGATAAATAAACCAAAAGAATGCGAACTTCTCCAGACGGATCTGGACAACCTCCAGGTTTGGTTCCTAAAAATTGCCGTTCATTTCAATTTCCAAAACCATCACATGTTAAACCTTGGAAAATATGTAGAGTTCCGGTATTTTCTTGGTACACGCAGCCTCTCGTGGACTATGGAACAAAAGGACTTGGGTGTGTTAATAAGCAACATCTTAGGGATGTCGAGTCATTGCAACTCTGTCTATCGCAAAACATCACAGAAATTGTCACTCCTGAAGAGAATTTTCGGTAGGTTCTCAAAACAGACATTTGCCTGCATTATAAATACGTACATAAAGCCAACGATGGAATATGTAGTTTATGCATGGTCACCATGTCTTTAAAAAGATGTTGCGACTTTGCAAGCTACGAAACTTGTTACCGGACTCAGCCGGAAACCATACAACGAGCGAATCAAAACTCTGAATTTATTCGATTATCCTCGTCGTCGTCTACGGGGCGATTTGATTTACAATATTTTGAATACCGCAAATCACCCTCTACAATGCTTGTTATATCTACGGCAAGACAAGAGCTCGCACATTTACTCTAACTGTCCCTCACTCGAGACTCAACTGCAGACGACATTTTTTTGCCGTGCGAGTTTGTTTCACAATCTGCAGATTATGTTGTAAACTCACCAAATCAGCAAACTTTAAAGAGAACCCATAATGCCTTTTTGACCCTAAACCCGTGCATCGAACAAAACTACACATCTTAACACCATGCACCTACATTTATTATCCCACCAATGGAAAACAATTTCTACCCTTTGGATATTTACTTGATTCTTGAACTGCGCAGTAAGCAACCTAATCCCATTTTTGCTTGTTATATTATTCGTTGTTGCCATATTATTCTATGTTTTTTGTAAAGTTATATGCTTTTTAGACTAGATTTAAGATAAGAAGTTATTTAATTGTGTGCAATGAATCGTGAATATGATACAAGTAGCAAAGGTCGAAGGACATTATTTTACATGGCAAACGAGTTTTTGTTAGGCACTCTAATGGCATTACCTCAAAACGTGCTATCTCGCGGACACTCAACAGGCATCAAAACAGTATAAGAAGGAAAGACCCAACATGCACTCTCCCGTCCCTCCCAAGTGACGCCATGTTTGATGTTCCAACATCCCACCATGTGGACATTTCTTAACGGTTTGCGACAGGATTGCCGACAGCATATGACAAGTGCTGGGGTTCATATCAAACAGAAGAAGAAGTATGCTGAGCTATGCGTCAGGACATCTCGAGCAATTCAGCGATACTCAACTACGGAAAGATTGACGTTCTTAAAATCAATTGCATATCTCTCCTGTTAAATAAATTCATTTGCACGTATTTTGCATTTTTCAGAATTTATCAAACTGAAGATTAAATGACTGAGGATTAAGTGTCAGTAAACCGTAAAGTACATGTTCTTAGACAGCTGTTTGCTTACATTGTCATAAATCATAAATCTTGATTATTGTTTGAGATTTCGCGTAGATAACAGAAAATAATTATGACAGTCAGACTTTAGGCAGTATAAAAGTACTGCATCTATGTCCGGACAAACTGAAATCATTTCAGCGAAACGCTGTACGGTGTACCGTAAATACCCGCGTATAGGACGATACCATGGATAGGACGCAGTGGATATTTGACCCTAAAAACGATGAAAAAACTGTGTATCTGTGTATAGGACGCATCCTAATTTTAGTCCTTAATTTCCATTAATTTTTATAGAAACGGTGAACTTAAGTCAATCACGGTGAACTCCATACAATCGCTATGATCGTCGTGTGTGCTGATTGCTGAATCATTCATCCTGTCAGTCAGCAGATGTCTGTCTAGCCTATGTAGACTATCGTGGAAAGTGCACTTCTCATTCTTGGGCGTCATGTCGAATGATTGGATGACATTTTTTAAGGAAAAGTTTCTGCTCCAACGAGAGTCAAATACTACTCCATGATTGGTTGATATTACACTTTCATGATATTACACATCGGCAGTATAAATATCCTACCTATTACCGGTGTTTTTAAAGATACAGTTCATTATTACCCTTCAACATGACGAAGACAAAACGACAGAGCTATACTTCAAACTTTAAAATGGAAGTGATCAAGTACGCGAAAGAACACGGGAACCGGGCAGCTGAGCGGCAATTTGGTATTATGATAAATGCATAATTTTTATAATAAAAGTATCCATGGATAAGACGCACCTGGGTTTTTAGGGCAACTTATGAAGAAAAATGCGTCCTATACGCGGCTATTTACGGTGTATAAAATGTTTCACGGCGGCCTTCATCCATAATTTTCACCAGAAATGTACTTTTAATGGCAGCAAATCGATAAACCCAGAGCACGTGATTAATAAAACGATAGTACACGTGAAATGGTGCAGGGCATGGCGCATGAGCTTACACTTTTGCGTTGTGATTCTACCAAATATTGACATTCAAGCATTGAGCCCTCACACTGTTTGTCTTGAAAATGATTAATATGTATGCGGGGAGTTCATACAGCAACCATAGCGCGGTTTTCAAAACGGTTGGTTTAGACGTTACAAACCTTCAATTGTAACACTACTTCGTTCAAATTTTCATGAATATCCGCAGAGTAGAATGGTTAATTGCAGTAAGATACAAGATGGTACAATGCTCCCTGCGCAGTGAGGATTTGTCAAGAGAGAGTTGCCCATTCGATTATGCTGTTTGCAACCGCAGCCAAGAACTTAATAACCGTGGACTATGGAACAAGTTCTTTTGTTATGAATTGACGCATGTAATTCAACTCTGGTAGCCACAAAATGACATCTGTGAGAATTATTTGCCTTTCACAATGAAATGAATAAACAAATGTCTACAAATTAAGCGTGAGAAAATACTTTATAGATCGTTGTAATAGTGATTACCAAGACGTTGTTGTTGTTGACCTACTTCGGTCGATGTCGACCATGGATGTACATCACAATCGTATGAATTTTTATGTTCTACAGCTTTTGGAATGACTAAACAGTCCGATTCGGGAAGAACAATATCTACCGCAGCGCTTGCAACGATAGTCAGAACTCTGTTGTATTGCATCAGTTGCACGCCGGAGGCGTGATCTGCGTTCAGCAGCGAAGAGCTGTATCTGCTCCCCTCCCGCTTGCAGAACACGCTTTACAGAATGCTTCCAATGTGAGTGGTCAAGAGCTACTTCTTCCCAACTCTCGGGGTCAATGCCAAGAGCTCTCATATCTCTTTTGCAAATGTCTTTGTACCGTAAGTGTGGTCTGCCCAGTTGACGACTTCCTAGTTGCAACTCACCATAGAGTATTTAAGTAAAATCGAGGTTTATATCACAAGTCAAAAGCGCATGAAGACGATTTTCTACATCGAGGAAGCTGCTTACGTGTGATGCTAATGTATGCAAGAAATCAAAATCTTGCAGAGAGCTTGAAATCATCTTCTGGGATGGAATACAGCCAGTTTGCCAAAGATCCCATCCATCCGTCTACTAAGATCACTGAAATTCTTTAGCTAACTACGCCGATTTTTACCATGCGAATGTCATGCTATACGGTAGTTTTCAACGGAGAGGTTGCGCATGTTTGAGAATCGCCTCTGACGAACGCCTTCCAACTTTGGAAACATTTTAGAGGATGTTTGAAATGGATCAGTTTTATTTTTATGGTGCTGTCATATTGACCACAAGTATCAATCCTAGATTTGTAGTGCTGCTTTGGAAAATAAATCTCATACGGGTTCCATGAAGAAGGAGGATTTTGTACTTTGGCTTGCAGATCAGACACACCTGGAAATGAGGCTATTGAAATTGGCAAGAATAATTGCGCTGTATGACAAGTGGTATGTTTGGCACAAAGTAATCTTACATTGCCAGCCAAGCAACGATTCAGGATAGTGAAATTGAAAATAGCCTAATTGGTCACTGTCTAAATAACGTAGTCCGTCTCAACTTGAATTGAGTGAATTCAGTGACATCCTTAATAAATTCGTTGGAAAGAACGCTATTTTTGTAAAATCGGTTCTTGCAAAAGGCACTCTAGGTTAACAAAGTTATACTTGCATGACACTGTGACATAGGGTTCGTACAACGAACCACGATGTTCAAACACAGAATCACAAAGTGATTCTTGGTCAAGCACTCGAGGCGCTTATGGATGACTAAAGTAATGTGTTGCTCACATCCCCGAATTTACACTCCACCACTATGTGATTCTGTGTTTGAACATCATGGTTCGTTGTACGAACCCTATACAACAGTGGCATTCAAGTATTGTCTTGTTTACCATTTATCCACTGTTTCAAGGCTCACTGTGCTTGATCTTACTGTCTCCACCTGATGACGGCAAACAGCCAGGTAGTGGTGTGTAATTTCGGGGGATGCGAGCAACACATAACTTTGGTCATCTATAAGCGCCTTGAGTTCTTGAACACGAATCACTTTGATATTCTGTATTTGAACATGGTGGTTCGTTGTACGAAACCTATGTCACAATCTAGGTGAATTTTATCTCTCAAATGCTTTCGGACTTGTCCACATGAATACACAGAGACGCAGAACGAAAATTAAAGTGTACGCCCATTTACAAAACCCAATTTTAATGCTCCCTCTGGTATCATGTATGGTATTCACTCGAAAGTTTCTGCAACTGTGAAGTAGAACTTCTCATAACCCAACGAAGTATTTAGTTGTCGATATTTCGTGAATTCACAGAAACAAAAACAGAGAACATCTAACATCATATAAGGGTGTTAGAAACCGATTTATAAAGATACCAAGTTTAACCGTGTAACAGATGAGAAAAGCAACCAACAATGGAGTACGCAGTTCAAGCATGGTTTCCATGGTTACAGAAGGACATGAGCTTGCTGCAACGCGTATACCACCGCACTACAAAACTGGTGACCGGGCTATATAACAGGTCATACGAGGTGAGGATTGCAACACTAAACCTCTTTGACTTTTCGTACCGTCGTCTCAGGGGTGACTTGATCCTGCTTTTCAACATTCTGTATACAGTGGATCACCCACTTGAGCACCTGTTTCATCGGCACGTGATAGCAGATCGCAGGGCTACAAGTTAATTATTCCACAATCCAGATCAAATTGTCGAAGGTTTTTCTTTCACTGTCTGAGGCTGTTTTATATGGAACTCTCTGCCTTCACATATCATTTGCGCATCAAACCTGAACTTGTTCAAGGCTGAACTTGACAAGTATATGTTGACTAAACCCAACCTCGCATCTGAATACACGTGCTGACTTTCCATATTAATAAAACATTTTTGTCGGTTTTTATGCATTCCCTATATTTTTAATCTGTGGTTACTGTAAAGTATGTGCTTTGTGGACCATTAAAACTTTGAATTACTTTGAATTACTGTTTTCAAACAAAACGACTTACGTGAGCTTGCAACGCTGCAAGTATACAGGCTTCATCATCTGTTGCCTCAAGTTGCCCGCTAATCACAGACCATTTTGCTTGCTCGTATAACTGGTTTATCCTCACGACATCATATTTTTGATTCAAATCATAAAAGTTCCCATATTTGAAGCGTAAAAGCAACGTTGGGCAATCGGTAGAATTTGGATCAGACTGTGAGCAGACGTCGAACCCTTGTTCCATCAAAGACTTGGATGACTCAAGCCATTTGGCATTCAAGCGCAAGCGGTGTAAAAAGCTGACCGGGTGGATGACAAAGCCTTTTGCCAAAGCTTCTTCGACACCAATCAAGGGACTGCAAGACAACGATGGGTCTTCCAACGAACGAAACTCGAAGGCCAATGTGCTAATCGAACCAGGATAGAACGTTGAATTGGTCAGCACGGGAGACGGACTTTTGGACGAATGACTCCACACTGAGGATACTCGAACTGTAGAACGCTTATCATGTACACGAGGCGGTCCGAATAATCTATCCGACATGATTGAAGACCGCTTCAACGTGCCGTTCTGTTTTTGTGAATTCTCCCCACTTTCGGGTGCATGCTCGACAAGTTTAATCGCAACGTTCTTCGTCGCCGAGTGTGCTGTACTGATTGTGGCACTTCTTTGAAATCCTTTAACGTTCGGCCCGTTTACGTGATGCCTTTTATCCACCACGCCACCAATAATTCTCGAGGTCTTCATGTCAGATGCTGAGATTGGTTGAGCAAGTGAAAGTTCCTCTGGGTGTCGAATATTCAAATGTTGGCATATCGACATTGTGACTCGGAACACCGGTTCCGCGTAGTTGACCTCGGTGAAATTACGAAATTGTAAATCCGGTAACTGCACTCTCAATTGACCGTAGATTGGCACAAATCGCAACCACGAATCGGCTTGTATGCCATACTGATTAAGACTCAGGCGATGGTGAATTAGCCATCGACTTCGGGTGGGCCACCAAAGGCAATGATCCCCCCAACCGGTGTGGATGATACCCGAGCGCAGGCTGATGTCGTTTGGTTTGCATTGACGAATAACCGGTGGAGGCAGGTCTTGCGTCAGACGGGCTAGCACTTCTGCCACGGACCAATCACCTTGAACTCGCACCTGTTTTTCTAATTCTAATTCATCGATAAATACAGTTAGTAACCATGACCCATCAACATACTCTCCATTCACCAACATTACAAAAAGTTAATCCAAAAAAATTAATCCATTCTGAAGGAAATTCGTCCCAATACCACTTGCCGCTCCACAGCGAAAATTTATCAACGGTCGATTGATCGGCGTAGCGGTTAGCCAATAGAATTTCAGCCTGCTTCAACCAATCACATTTGTGATAAATATCGAAATATTTTCCGTGCACTCATTGGATAAAAATGTTTCACTGTTGTAGTAGTCTTTCAGTAATTATTGAATTTTTGCAAGGTTTATTTGAAAGACCACCGCCAATGCAAAAAATAAAAAATCTCACTCGAGTAATTTAGGGGGGTAGAATTTTTGAGGCAACAGATTTATCCATAGATGATATGCAAGTAAAAAGCGATGCTTTACAAGACCCACAAAAATGTACATCGGGTCGGATGGTAAAAAATATCAAAATATTGATAGATTATTGTCAAACACGAAAAACATACTTGCCCATGTGGATATCTAGTGATTTCCTGAAAACGTCAACGGCTCCAGATTGTACCACATGAGTAGGTAAACTGTTCCAAGCAAAATGCACATTTGCGGCAGTTTAATCTGCTATGCTGTTGGTAAAGTTTAGATAGATGACCTCGCAGATGTGTGTTCTGGGGAAAATGAAACCAAAGACTGCAAGGATGATTTGTTTGATTAAGCACTGTTCAAATGAATATAAGTGCTCCTCGTTTCCGTCTGTATTCAGCCGAATGCAAATTCAATAATTTAAGTCTCATTTCGTATGGATAATTAAATAGTCCCAGGACGAGTTTTGTCGCTATTCGCTATGGAGTTTATAATTGCTGAATATCTTTTTTAAACTAAGGATCCCATGCCGGTATAACATATATTCAACATGAGGACAGATGTACGTTGAAATCAATTTGCAGACAATATTGGGGTCAAACGAATCTAGGACTCTTCTAAGGAGACCCAAGTTGCTTTCAGCTTTGCAAGCAGCCAGTCGACATTGCATTGAGTTTCCTAAGTCTGATTGGATAAACACGCCTAAATCTTTTTTAGAAGAGGTGGGATTAGTTACAGTACGAGAAAGATAATATTCTTTATTCAACTTGCTGTTGAGCGATATTAAGCTGCATTTCGAGGCATTCATTGGTATTTCGTTATCTATGGACCAGGCATAAATCATATCGAGATCCCGCTGCAGGTTCTGCGTGTATTCTGTGGAGTTTATCTTGCGCCAAAGCATTGCGTCATCAGCGAAAATAAGCACCGACGAGTGCAATAGAGTAGGCAAGTCGTTTAGATTAAAAACAAAATCGGTCCGACGACTGATCCTTGTGGGACACCACGGGTAACTTTAATCGACTCGGATATTTCGTTTTTGACTCTCACGTACATCTCCCGAGATATAAACCATTCTTTAATCCATGCATGTAGTTAACCATGTACTCCGTAGGTAAGTAGTTTCGACGAAAGTATTTCGTGATTCACACGATCTAAAGCTTTTGAGAAATCGATATAAATCATGTCCACGGAGTTGCCGGCATTCAGTAGCTCAGACCAAGATAAAACAGATAAACGGATATAACATATAATCTTTAAGAAATTTCCGCTTTCTCCTCGTACGAGCGGTTGAATTCGGCAATCTTGGCCGCCCATCTCACCTTTGCCTATCTTTTATTTTGTACTTCAGGCGAGGCGTTTGACAATAGAATTTTAAATTTATGATTCGTGTATTATACTCAAAAACTTTCAGTCGCCTAGACACATTTAGCAGCAATTTGATTGAATTCAAAAGGTTACCCAACGATTTTGGTTATTTAGCTTCCAGAAAGTGAAACATTGCAAAATTTGGGATATATTTACAACTGAAAATTGTAAGTAGTGGCAATGGTATTCTTGAGAAGATCTGAATGTTATGTTCCAATCGACAGCTTCGAACTGATATGTAATGCGGTCGTGGTAATTTCTCATAATGATACACCCGAAATCAATCCTCGACTAACTGTACACGATAGCGTGCTTAGCTGTAAAGTCGTGCCAACACCCGTTAACTCAAGAGGAAAGCTTTAAAGTTTCGCTAAATATTTAATTCATTAGTTAATCCTACGTTTCAGAACATGACAGGTCAGACACTTCCCTAAATCCGGCTAAATTAATCACTTGAACTCAGCTAGAAATCACCTGGTTGATGTGATTACATCAACTTTCAATTTATCGATTTAATAATTATCGTTATGTGTCAATCGAGTCTGATACCACCACAGAGAAATAAGGTAGTGGTCATCCCTGAAAC
>JACCGJ010001779.1:0-18525 GCA_013407085.1 Atriophallophorus winterbourni
TGTAAATGCGGTGGATGTGAGCAACATTATACTTTTGTTATTTCTGAGCGCCGTGAGCGCTTGACCAAGAATCAGTTCGTGATTCTGTACTTGAACACTCTGATTCGTTGTTCGGACTATATTTAAAATGTAACTGTATTACTAACCTTTTACACATGAGCATGCATGTATTTCTTTCTGCTACCTCTTTATTCCGGACAACTAAGCATACAACTCTATGCACATGAGACATGCATTTCCAGCCTCACTTCTGTATATCTTTCAATCTCCCAGAAATAGATGAAAGGGGATTATGGTGGTATTCTTGTAACATGTATAATAGTTCACCGTTTGTTATGAATAACAAGTGGTTCGTGCGTTACCGACACCGCAAATTTTATATACAGGAAAATTTCGACACAACTCCGACATCCCGAAAGGTACTATCAGCTAAAAGTGCAATTTTCAACTTTATTAATTGTATTTCGTTCTTGCGAAAGAGCTTCATATTGTCAAATTGGTAGCTAATTTTATTAATCATCCACGATAATAATTTTAGAGTGAACATATAAATTGCGTGTTGATTATTTCCGAAAAGTGATAAAAATTCCAACGATGTAGTTGCTTTGACATTGACATCCACATGGGACCTTTTACTGCTTGACTGAATTCATGTTTAGATATTTTATCTGACAAGCCGTGCCCCTACGTCAGTGCTGATATTAACACGCGTTGTAATAGCCGATTAGTCATCATCAACCTTGTCGGATTTTGGGCCAGTTCAGTAATTTTCCATCATTGCCAGTTCATAGTTTACAACTGGATGTAGTGCGAAATCTGATCCAACTGCGTTTCCTAAATAGAAAAATTTGATTAAGATTTTCTTCGTATTTTCGAGTTTTTTTATTTATTTAGATCCAACAGTATCACCACATTTAAATAATATATTGCAAGGGATGAATGTGATTACATCACGTCAAGCGAGGTTAAACCGCATATCGAATTTTACATTTTTGACGTGGTTCACACACGTCAGGACAGCCGATCCAGCATTAACCACGTCACCCACTATCCCTGAGGTCAACTTGACCGACACCAATCGCGTTCTCACAGAGCACAAGGGAGAACACCAACACGTTTATTATGCACACGACAAAGAACAAAACACATGCGTATCTTACACAGGTCACTGTCACAACACTCCTCTCGACGTGTATTCACCAGTTGTCACTTCGATCAGATCTGTCAATCGATTTCGTGCCAAACGGTTCGAAGCAAACACTCGCCAAGTTGGGCATCTCGGATCGACCTTGACGAAGTGCATATCTTTCGATGGAAGCCGCGTTACCTATCTCGTCATGTTTCCAAATATGTTGTCTTCGGAATCGCTCTCAAGCAATCCTTTCAAAACCCGGATTATTAAGGGTTAACGATTTTCGTTGTCCATTATTCTACCGCCTCCTGCTTGTATTGTGCTTGAGGTTTTCATACGGTGTATCATACGAAATCCCATGACGAGTACTCATTGCTAATACAATTCACATCTCCACAATATAATTTGATGAACGTTAACAGACGGTAGTGCTTTGTATTGGTATTAGTGTATTAGTGTTGAACACATTCGATAAGTTAATAATGTATTTTGTGTAAAGGAAAATCTCTCATCGTTGCTATCACGAAATAAATAAATAAAGTCTAAAATTCACAAAGGATTTCTTCTGTGGTTTTGAAACACATACTGATACAGTCAATTATTTTTAGGATTCTGTCATAATATTTCTGTTATGTATACAACGTACGAAGAAAGAACTAAAGAACAACGAGAACAACTTGTGAAGTGTGTAGTTGAGAAAACATAATTTGAAAGTTCGTGATCGAATGACGAGCTCTCGTAAATCTTTGTGAATGAAACTGACAAAGGCATCAAACGGTGAATGTTGCGTTCAGTTATAAAGGCTTCTGCACAACTATGTGACTCCTTCAAGAAAAAAATTGTGGAATATTGAGATTGACATTTGTGTAATTCATGCTTTAAGGAACTTCAGATTAATTAGATTTACAGGGATTTAGCAAGATGCTTTGCTTTCGTTCAACCAAAAGCGATTGTTTGATATCTTGATTTCTACTTCTTAGGCTCGAAAACAGGTTAGATAATACTGATTAGGGAAGATAAGCTTTCACCATCAGAGTCCAATTTGATTTTCTCTTGCAAGAATTTGGCTAATTGCGCGCTCCATCTGAAACGCAACATTTTTTCGTCTTTCTTGTGGTCATTTTCCCTTATTTTGAAACAACTGATACAGCTGTGTTTCCTGACTTCATGGCCTAGGTAAATTCATATGTTAATTCCCGTCACCGCTGTGTTAAAGTTGCTAATTTCTGCTTACGCAAGCTTTTCCGCGTTGCAGAAGTAAAACTTTCCGGTCTGATGTAGATTATTTCAGTTGGGCAACTCATATCGTAACAAAAATTTAAATCATCTAATATTACGTCTCATTCACGCGGTACTTCACTGTTAGATAAGACAGAGAACTTGGATCTAGAAATTATCAGTTGCTGAGATTCAATATTTCTAGGATAGCAATGTATCGTAAAAAATACATTAGACAACATATTTCCATTCGAAACGTCATCATAAATTTCCAAGGTCACTTCTGTCCCCTGTTGTTATGACCCGGTAATAAATGCACTTGCAGTAACGAAAACATACTTCGTCATTTAAAAACAAATTAATCAAGGTGAAAATCCTCTCAAATTACGAAGATTTCCTTTTATGTGATTACATTTTACGAGTAAGGTGCCAATTATTATTTCAAATTTTCTAGCAAAAAACTGGCTATACCAATCGTTATTTACCGCATTGACTTTAGGCATTATTGTGTATCTGATTGTCATTACTTCATGCGATCATCCCTTACATGTTTCAACACCACTGATTTCGATTCCGTTTATCAATAAATTTGCGACTTTGAAAAGTTAGATATTTCTTGTGTACGATCAGGAAAACTTTATTCAGAACTGATTTATTTGCCATCTGGAGTGGTAAGCTTGCTACCTTGAAATTTTATAAAACTTTGTTCAGAAAAATCCAATGTTCAGTGAGCTAAAGTTAAGTTATTTGTGACTCTCATAATATCCATATATATGGCGTCGTAATATTATCAGCATGCACTTATATAAGACGACTACGCAAAATCAGGACCAAATGTTTTGCCGGTTATTGTTACTCCAACGTTCTGTTTTCAGCAAGCTTCAGAAAAAGATGATTTTCATTAACTGCATTACAACTTATTTGAATGCACCCGGTTTAAAAACTTCAGGGTTTCATCCTAAAGTATTTTTCCATTACTTGAGAAGATCTTACGGTAATTGAATAGAGGTCGAACCATCAGCGACGTGAAACCGATTGAGTTATCAATTTAAGCAATTTAATGTGTACTCCTGTCCCGACATTTTTGAAAGATCTCTGTTGATGATGACTCAACAGACAAATCCTATGTTGCTATCAGAGTGTGGGAATCTCGAAAGCTAGCCACTATTGCCGATAAAAATATTGCATGGTGCAACACCTGTTGATAGAATTAAACGAGCAACATTTATTCATCAAGTCATCACCAGAAACTCACATATGCAAGTGCGATTTTGCACTTGAAAATACGCATTGCCAATTTTTTTCATAATTTATATCATCTAACCCGATGTATATTTCATGGGTCTTGTAAAGCATGACATTTAAACCCTTCACGATACCTATGAACATTGTATCCGTTTAGCTATTCACTAAATGTTAAAGTGATGCTACAGAACGTCCGCAGAGCGAATAGCGGATGTTCAGCTCAGATAACCAAGGATAGTAAATATGTGCGATAGAGAACAATCAAAATTATTATTATTATCCTATAATTTGAAGCGGTGTTAGAAGCTGCGGAAGCCCTGCACTGTTTTTCTTGGCCAGGAACCACGAATTCTTCGTTGTTACAGTTTGCACCACTTTGCAGTTTATTAGGTGTTCGCAGCAAAGCTTTTGTTTCTAAACTAGAGATATTTGCTGCAAACGTTGGGTACGTTTTTGCAAATTTTATAAAAATCTGAGATTTTACAGGAGCTGGGTTGGCATTTTGTGTAATTTCAACTTTTGCGATAATCCTTGTCACTGAATGTTCGTAATTGTATGGGCTGCTCGTCGACTCACTTATATTGCTGTTAATCGAAATTTGTGCGATACATAACCAAAAGAATTTATAAGCATGACAAACCTCAGAGTTTCGTATATCGTTTCTTGCCATGAATTCAATTGGGGAGATGAAAGTACCTGTCATTAGCACGAATGATTCTTCCGTTTAAATCGTCGCCCCACAAAATCAATGTCTAAATGGTCCCTGCTGCCGTCCACAAACTTATAGACAGGTTGATACAGCCTTAGAAACGTTTTGCCCATAAACTATATGAACAACTCATCGACTTTTCATCATCAACTATCACGGTCTTAATCATTTTACGATAAAAATCGAAAAGATATTCGTCACCGGTTTCCAATGGCTAGGACGATAGGTAAAATATGTTCCAAAAATTTTTTTTTTTTTTTTCATGTCCGGAGTAGAATTTTTCATTGATCCTCTTAATAAACCATATGGATTTAATTGATTAAACTGAATTGTTCCTAACTCGGGGATTATTCAAACAATTGAATATTTAAACTATCACACTGAATAATAAATAAAAAACGCATGCTTGCCGATATTTTTTCTAAATATTGATTCTTCACGATGAACGATATTTTGGGGACCGCCGTGATACTCAGAGAATATTTTATTCATCATTGTTGTTAAGGGGAATGCGAACGTAGAGCTAGGCTATCATTATTGATGTTGTTATTAACCGTGTAGTTTATATTTTTAAAGCAGCATGCTTGACAGAATTAAATAGCACATTATTCTCGGAATCTGCCGGTGTACACTTAATGGAGAGCTAAATAATAAGCAGTGGGATATTTTCTGAGCATCTCCCAGTACTATAATAGTTTGGTTTGTTTTTTCTCTTCTTTTTATCAAAGGAAGCCTAAGCATGACACAATACGTTCCCACTCACTCTCGTTTCAAACATAAATTACAAGCAAAAGTAAAAAAGAAAAAGAAAAAATATGATTAACGGACTCAGATTGATTCGTGTTTAACCAAATATTTATCTCTATTTAGATAGAACGGACTTTACCCACCATTTTTTAAATCGCACGTTGACGACGATAAGACACACGATTATATTCTTTTTCCTTTTTACAGCAATGTTCCATTTAAGCTGCCATTATTTTACAGACGAAAACAATGAAGTAAACTTCTAGAAGCATCTGAACACTTGTCAACTGAATATTATGTCGATTTAGCAGCAGTGAAATAGGTTTTGGAACGTGAGTTCTTATAGGTATGATCGGGATTCACACCCAATTTGAGTAATTGCGCTCAACCATGATTTTCCACCCCAACCCATGTGAAAAATAGTTACTGACACTGGACTAAGATATGACAGCTGCAACCTATTACTGTGAAAACAATGGCAAATTAAAATTATCCAGACATGATTAAAAAGGCGAGAATGAAAATGACGTGCTGAAGTAAAGTCAAATCATCATCGACCCGCTTAATGAACAGAGGCAAATACGACGCAAGTGTAACCATCACGTTCTTGCATTGTTTCCGGAATTATATTTCAAGATGTTTATTTATTGAAAAATATGTTAACAGTTAACAATCATTGTCATAAAAAATATTTCCATTGTGTTCAATAGTTTCTCCTATTGATTTTTAAGGGTGTGTATAACATCTGCGTAGAAATTTCAGCGTGTTGAACTTAAAAATAATTTTAAATCTGTTTCAACTCAGTCATCAGCGTCGAATTGTATTCCTGAATTCTGCATGAAGAAAAAACAGTGATCCTTAATCCAGCGCCTCGTTGATTGACTTAATTTGTATTGAGCAGCATTCACTTCTAGGTCACGCCAAGTTGACATAAGCGATCAGTCGCGGAACATTTATCTTAACTCATTGAAGCGTAAATGTTTTGCGAACGTTTGCTCCAACCTAATATCTCAGCGATAGTGGGCTCTGATTCAACTGCATTCCACCTTAAAACTCTATATTTTCTCTATCTCTATATTTTCAACCATCTAAAACCATTTCAAGTTTAACCGACTTGATCTCAGAACTCAGAACTCTAATTGATTGTATGTCACTCTTTGATTAGAAATTCCTTGTTTGTTAACCAGATACGTTTCAAAAATTGATGAAAGAGAATTCTGTGCAATCGTGATTCTCCAATTCTATTTGAGTTCACACTTTGTTTAAAGTGATTGCATATTGCGCCAAATTGTTCACTGTTGACTAGCTTTTGCTGTCCTTCCACAGAACTATGTACAAATGAACGACAAACGTCAGGTGGTCGAGTGTATAACAAGGGGAAAACGGTGAACCATGATTAAACGATCTCCGATTACTTTAAAATTCAGACGGAGTACATATATCTGTGTTCGGCCATATTGTTTTAACCCGCTTGTAAGCGCTTTTTCAATACTCGCTATTTCGCTATTTTGCGTGCTCCATTTTAGCTGGTGTCTAGCATCTTCGGTGATATACAACAATTTGTCGACCACGCCATAATGAATTTCGACAAGCAACTTGATTCTGGAATGCCAGTATTGAAGGAAGAATGCAAATCATAACCATCCGTTCCTAGAAAACCACTCATACACCCACCGCACAAATATTATATTGAGTTTAATTATCGAATTTGGGACATCCAGCCTCGAAGACATCTAAAATACTTGCCGCTGATTGAACGGAAAGACGTCAACTTAAGACTCCTATCACTTGGTTCTTTCGTTCGCTTTGCAGAATTCAAAATCCCTGAAGAAATATTCAAATTATTCATTTTATTATGCCGTCCCATTTCTGGGATTCAGCCAGCCAGCGTCTGTCATGCATAATTTGATGAAAGGCGACACAATGCGGGAAAACCAGTATTAGAATTTATCGCGCAATTACGCTCTTTGGCAGCCTCGCTTCCCTGATGATTTTACCGAATCACGAAAGCACGAAATTTTAAAGAGGTTGATGGAGGGCATAGAGAATCGAGAAGCACGAAAAGAATTTTCAATGACGCCACTTGCCGATTTGGAACAGGAGGAGATTATCGATAAACTGGGAGAAAACTTTGGAAGATTTTCTCGCGAAGTTTCATTTGGTGCATGCGATGAAAAAGATCGTGTTCATGCATCTGGTAAATCGCGCCAATGCTCCGTATGCAAGGGATATGGCACACCGACCGTTTCTGCAGACAAAGAAGGAAATCCATCATAAACATGCGAAAGTCCACACTCTCTGCTGATTCATCAATTGTCTTAAACTTGAATGAGATTTCTAACATGCGGCTTTCCGTCATTAATAAATCAATTGTTAATGTTGCTCGATTTATTCAGGTTCTGTGTGCTGTCTGATACGTGAGGATATCGCGGACAAGATTGAGAATATAAAAATTTACCATAATTTCTATAACTTTGTGAACTGTTGATGGCAGCCATCTCAAGATAGAAAGCACAATAACAGCATCTGTCAATTGTGCTAAATTATTAGTCGAACAGCAGTTTTGTGTCTTCTCTTCACAGCTATTTGATCCTGTCCTGGGTATCAACTTTTTAAATATCACACACACCATGGTAGACTTTAGCCAACATTGCATGCCTTAGAATATCGAGGATGGTACATCAAAAGTATATTGTGTGACAACGACATTCAATTGACACTGGAAGTGCTCATCCAATACGGCAAACCTGCAGGCGTATACCATTTCACACGCACAGCGAACTCAAGGAAATAATCAATGATATGCTTGAGAATACCATAATCGTTCCAACAAACTCCCATTGGGCTTCCTCCGTTGTGTTGATTAAGAAATAATGGTAGGTGGTGTGTGTCGATTATCTTATTGCTCAAACTGACGAAACAATCGATTTTCTATTAAATGAAGCTTTGTTTATTACACTCGATCCAGCATCTGGTTACTGGCAAGTAGAAGTTGACCGTGACGAGAGATCAAAGACCGCATTTATTGTTCCTGATAGTCTGTACGAGTTTACTGCCATACCTTTTGGCCTTTCCAATATTCTAGAGACTTATGCACAAAACTCTTCAGGAACGTATTCCAGAGAAATGTTAAGTATATTTGGTTGACGTCATTATTCACTGCCGTGTGTTAAAGAAGATTTTTCTGGCGTGGATTCGGTTCTAGGCCGATTGAGAGAGCTCAATCTGAAGCTAAACTCTAAAAAATGTTTTTCCTGCAAAAAGCGTTAAAATACCTTGGTCATGTAATATCTACTAATTGAGCCTCAAGCGATCCAGAGAAAACTGATGGTTTCAAGAACAGGTAAACACCCACTAATCTCTCTGAGCTATGCACTTTCGGGGTTGGCGTCATATTACCAAAGATTTATTTTCAGTTTCACTCAAACCGCTAAACCTCTGACTTCATTAATGAAGAGAGGGTGTAAATTCTGTTGGTCAGAACAATGTGATATTGCGTTCATCCATCTCAGTCATTGGGCCAAGCATGAATACCAGCATACCCCGATGTGTCACTGTCAGGCGGGAGATTCATATTGGACACAGATGCAAGTGTATTAGCCATTAGGGCTGTATTGTCACAAATCAGAATGGATAGCATAGAACATGTGATTGCTTGCGTCAGTTTTGCTCTCAAAAAGATCGAAATAAACTATTGCGTTACAGGAAAGAAGATGCGCACATTCGTTTATTTCGTTAGACGTTTTAGACTCTACCTAGTTGGGCGAAAATTCCGTGTAATGAGTTGTATTGTATTGATTTGAATGAAACAACCAACCCAAGAATAGAAGTGAGAATACACCACACTCAGTATTCGAATTACGCGGTATATATTGATGTTGACTTTTTCAAGAAATCAATAGATATCCACATGGACAAGTGTTTTTCACATTTGACAATAATCTCTAACAATACTTCAATATTTTTACACCATCCAACCCGAAGTACAATTTTGTATGTCTTGTAAAGCGAAGCTTTTTACCTGCATATCATCTATGAAAAAATCTATGAATCTATGAATATAAGTTTAATAACGAGAATATTATTGATTGTTATTCGAACAATCACCGCATCCCATGTACGAACTGACCACTCTCCAATACAATCGTTGGGAAACTTCAAAGGCCAAGTGGTGCAGACCGCCAAGTGGCAGGTATACTGCAAGAGTACAACTTTGATTGTCAACACAGACTGGGTCCCCGGTATGGGAATGCTGTTTCATTATCAAGCGCACAATAGAGATCTCATGGTGATTACCAATCCTGCTCAACTTTGTTTAGCAGTTCTTTAATTTTTTAGGCAAGTGAATACAGAGAATGGAGCGAAGTCTAAGCTACGGACCAGAGCACAACTCCGAATTACGAAGGTATCAAATCCGGAGAGAACAGAACGACCTCTAGTGAAATGTTTGACTCCAGTTAGGAGTTGCGTTGCCTTCGATCGTTGTGGTATAGTCAACGTATTAAAAAATTGTTTTACAAGTATACCACGGACCGCAACATAATCCGTTTATTGTTGTACCAGAGAATTTCGTACCTACGTTTATGAGCTCATTGCACGAACGATTGGGCCATGTCAAACAGAACAAAATAACGCCTGCGGTACGTCGCCACTACTGGTGATTACGTCAACTGAGAGATATTTCAAACTTCCGCGAGGCTTGCGATCTGTGCGCACAAATCAAGAATCCAAAAATCAATTTCAAAGCCCTGCTACAAAGTATACTCACTGGCTATCCTAACAAAATGGTTCCAGTTCCAGAGACAGCAGGTAGGAACCGATACATTTTAGTGATGGCAAAACATTTCACAAAATGGTGCGAGGCGAAACCAGCCTGTCCTATTGATGCTTTGACAACAGCCAAAAAATTTTTCTTCACTTGGATAGTTAGATGGCGTGCCCCTATGCAATTACACTCAGATCGTGGAAGCAAATTTAAATGCATTTTAATGAAGGATTTGTGTCGTATATTGGGCATTAATAAGTCGAAAACGACGGTATATCTTCCTCAGGACAACGAGTTGGTAGAAAGAACGAACAGAAATCTGAAAGCATTTTTCAGGCATTTGTCACTTTCTAAAACACCAGATTTTCGGATACAACATTCTCACAATGCTATTTAGCTTACCACGCCAATGCATACGTATACAAAAACAATTACCGAACTTCATGATTACAAGAAGAGAAATGCGACTACTCGCAGATATGCTTCCGCCGCATCCGATTATGTGATTAATTTAAGGAAATCCGTGATTAAATTGCATGCACTGGCAAGTTAAATCTTTAGTGTGCCCTTACGCACACAAACGGAATACTATAACATATGTTGTTACGGCTAACCGTTTAAGCCAGGGGACCTAATGTAGCTAAACAGTGGAACCCCGGGTTAATGGTACGTTGTCGAAGTTTTGCCGTATGTGGAGAGGATCATTCAAAGTTAATGAGGTCGTCAAGGTCGCGCTTGGTTTGAAAACAGTACGTATTTGTCATATATTTCATAATTACGAAAACTTTTATGTTATATATCTCACTCTTTTGGCTTTTATTTCATCTTATACTATTTAAATTATGTACACTAAAACATCCATCCAGAAGCGAATCAATCTATGTAAGATTCCCAAGTCTAACAACTGCTCCGTTTATTTAGATCAGAAAACTTCCGTTATTCTGAATAAATTACGGAAGTTTGAATCAGAATTAGATGAAATTCGAAAGAACAACCCTTTGTTACACAAATGATTTCAGAAACCATCTGGGTGACAAGCGATCCACGATACCTGAAGAATCAGCAAATAGTGCACGTCAACCGATTTAAACCAGAACATAACAAGAAATCTTTCAAACCACTGCGAACAATAACAGCAACTGAAGAAGTTGAAGAGGTTTAGGTTCCAATTGATGATGACAGTGCGGTGCCACTGAGGTCAGTGATTTCTGAAGATGAAGAGGATATTATGAATACAAAAGATGCGACATATTGTTATGTATTGACTTACACTTGTTCTACTTCCACAGATCTATGTACAAATGAAAGACCAACGTCAGACAATCGAGCGTTTAACGAGGGTCACAACGGTTAGCCGTGATTGGTTGACCTCCGATTACCTTAAATCTCAAAAATAAAGAAATAAAGAAATAAATGACTATATATGTGTTCCGCCATATTGTATTAACCCGCGTGTAACCGCTTTCTCAATATAGGTATTCCGCTATTTTGCATGCTACAGTTTTATCTGATTTCTAGCATCTTCTGTGATATAATACACTGGGTATAATAGTTTCGAACATTGATGTTTCCCTCATGACAAAGACGAATGCGATGACTTACCTAGTGGTGAGGGTATATTTTCTTCTGCATGTCAGAATAGTCTCATATCACATGATATTTTTAAATATATTATGTTATGTTTAGGACTCGAGTTGTAGCCTAAACCAATATAAAACATGGTTATTTGTTTGGCAAAGCCTCTACAAACCGTCTCATTCAAACTAATTAGTAATATTTGGGTAATGATATTGACCAGTTTTATTCAGTTTCGTGGTTTTATTGATAAGCGTTTCATGGCGTTGTCGGCCCTTGTTTCTTGCTTCGAGTGCTGTTTGTATAGATCTCGATTCTGTCAATTCTTGTAGGTGTGATGTCTGTTTCTTGAGTTATTTTCTATTATATTGCTCAATAACCCAATTTGCTGTTATTTTGCATAGCGGCAAGTGCGTGTCTATGGTTTCCTACACTTTATCAGCGATACAAGCGAGCTTTTCGAGACCGCAGTTGTTTTGGACGACTTGAAGGCTCATTCGAACGTCTATGGGCAACTTCTGCTGCCACAATTGCTTCAACACGAACTTGCTGACAGGCGTGATGCACCTAAACTCGGGCATGGGTTGAAGAAGCTGTGAGGGTCTATTGTAGCCGTGTTTGATACCAGAAAGCAGCTTGCGGAGAATCTGTTCTTCAGACATAGCTGTAAGAGGAATGAAAGCCGATTTTGTTACCTCATATGACTGTTCGGCTGTTGTGTTTTACAGGATATCTGTGACTTCAGACGCGACTGTCAGCGGCAAATTTCTGACGACATATCCGTATGTTTTCTTTTAGATAATCACACGTAAGCTTCAACAAATGGCTTCTTATTGAGCAAATCGGAGTTCAGGATATGTTGCACTGAATTCCAAAGTTGTATATGATTTATGACTGCAGTGTTCGCTAGTAGTTGACCGAAATGCGAGAAAAATAAACTAAAAAGCCAAAATAATGGGGAGAATGCTATGGTAAAAATCAATCGAGCTTACAAATTTGTGGTGCTTTAGGCTACGTGTGGACAAAACATGGATCTTGCCATTAAACTTGCCGGAGAACTGCGTTCTAACGACTGATTTGGCGACAACATAACTAGAAGTCCACGCAGAAAATATGAGAATAGCTGCTACTAAGATAGTGAAGGATATCGGATTTACTATCACAGGAGATTTCAGGTGGTTTACTAAATTTGCCGAAACAGTAAACAAGGCTCAAAAAATTGTTCTAACTAAGCTCAGCGTTGTCATTCCGAAAACATTCAAACTCAATTCACCTATACAAGTTAATCATGTGGCCTCACTTGTAATATTGTGTTAAATCCTTTGCACCCTACATGAATGAAGATATTGGATGTCTCGAAATGTTTCATGGCCTTGCAAAGAGGGTCGTTTATGGTCAGACAGGTAAAATCTATGAGGCAAGACTCAATGACGTAGATCCGTAGTCATTAAAGTGACGGCGGCTGTGAGGCAACCTTATAGAAGATTTTAAGATTCTAAAGGGTCCCCAAATCTACGAATTATAAGGGCATCGGTCCTAAGCCCCTTGAAATAACGTTTTTGCGCAAAGATATTTTGAACACGTTCAAAATTCTTTGGGAAAATGGTCGCACACGAATGCCACGAGAAATTAGACTAAGCACATCGAAACTTAATATTGGAAAGATAGATGCACCACGAAGTTCAATAGAAACACTACCAAGTTAATCAGTAGTTGACGTGTCAGAAACAAATTCAGCCGATACTATAGATCAATGTATTCCAACAGTACAATCTCAAAACGATTAAGCATACATGCAAGCAAAACACCTCCAGATGCCGACTCTGGATTAGTCGGCCTAACAGATATTCTGCACTCTGCTAGCCTCCTTTCCCACACCCCATCCTTGTTGAGAAAAACAACTATGGAATGCATCTACACCAACGCATAGTGTCTCGGAAACTAAATCAGTGAACTGCTCGCAGTTTTTCTGAGATGTTCACCTGACATCATCGCCATAACGAAAACGTGGCTACAAACTCACCAAACAAATAGTGAACTAGAATTACAGGAATGTTACTTATTCGTAAAGACCGTGAAACCAGAGGAGGAGTAGCTTTGTATTATAGGCGAAACCTTCTGTGCCGTGAAATTACTGATACAGACATCGTGTTACTGGATACATTCTGGTACTCAGTCCTACTAGCTAACAGTAAAGACTGTGTTTTGGGAGTAGTATATCGCCCACCGTCTGCACAGGAAACTTACAATCTGGCCCTACTGGATAAAATTCGCATGGTTAATTTCAGATTCACTTGTGGATTTTTTATTATGGCTTTTTATTATGACTTCACTTTACCGAATCTGCAGAGCAGTATCATTTACGCTGAACACTTCCTCGAGCGCGCATTCATTGAGTTGTTTGACGATATTCCTATAAATAACAACATTGCATGTAATACCCGATACCGCGGGAACTATTCACCCTCACGCTTGAATCTCGTTCTGACAAGCAATGAACACGACATTGATAACGTTGCTTACGAAAGTCCCCTGGGACTAAGTGATCACGTCGTCATCCAGTTTGACTATCTCTTTGAAGCTGTAAGAACAAATAATGTCCGTAAGAGAGTTAGGTGGATCAACACTATGGCGTTGAGTGATGCGCTGAAAAACAAGTTTAACTGTTAACCGAAAACCAGCAACGTACATAAGTTTTGGATATGGCTAATATCTAATCTCAAAAGTTCAATCAAAGTGAGCTCCGAATTTGTTCTCTGGAACTCGAGAAAAAATTTGTATTTAAACTAAAAAGCCGTACTCGTAAGTGGTTGACGGTAGGAAACGTTGCTTGGCGACACCATCGGCAAAACCCATCATCAGAGACCTGGGAAACATCCCATTTACTGCGGAACAAAGTTAACAAATTTGTCATCCAAGACAAGTTGTACTTCCAAGAAGTGACATCAAGCATGATGGAGCGAAACCCAGAAAAACTTTATCGTATAGTTAACGATCAAGCTAAGGTGAAAACTAGAGTAGCGTCCGTGAACACATCAACTGGACCAACAACAACTGCAGTAGAAACTGCTGATGCTTCAACCACGTTTTATTCATCGGTATTCAACCCGATAGAACATGCAGTAAACATCCCAAATCCAACACTTTCAACACGTTTGCCCTAAGTGGAATAAAAGTCACTTCGAAACACGTCCTTCAATGTTTATTTAATCCTAAAACCGGAAATTCTCCTGTGGCCGACGGAATTACCCCGAAAATATTGAAGCAATTTGCGAGTTTGCTATACAAACCACTCACTTACTCGTTCGAGCAAACACTGGCAAGTGGAGTGATTACTACAGATAGGAAACGCGAAATAATTTCTCCTATTTACAAAGTGGAAATCGCTCCGATGTTTCCAATTACCGACCCGTTACTCTGTTACCTGTGATATTAAAATTATTTGAGCGACTCTTGTTGAAGATCAAATGAAACATTTCTAGAATAATCAGTTGCTTTCGAGGAACCAGCATGGATTTAGACGAAATTATTCCTGTTTGTCTCATTTACCACTAATGCTAGATGAATGGACAAATTTGGTAGATAAAGGACAAGCAATACACGCGTGCTACTTAGATATATCAAAAGCATTCGATCGTGTTGACCATTCCATAATACTGCAGAAGCTTGAATGGCTTAGTATCACTGGAAAGTTGTTGAATTGGCTAAATGACTACCTACCTACCTCTTGTTGAAGATCTAATGAAACATTCCTAGAATAATCAGTTGCTTTCGAGGAACCAGCATGGATTTAGACGAAATTATTCCTGTTTGTCTCATTTTAGGGTAATGCTAGGTGAATGGACAAAATTGATATATAAAGGACAAGCAATACACGCGTGCTACTTAGATATATCAAAAGCATTCGATCGTGTTGACCATTCCATACTACTACAGAAGCTTGAATGGCTTAGTATCAATGGAAAGTTGTTGAATTGGCCAAATGACCACCTAGCAAATCGAATTAACCAAGTACGTGTTGATGGTGCATTATACAAACCAATCGCAGCAAATAGCGGAGTTCCCCAAGTTTCAGTCCTTGGTCCGATCCTCTTTCTGGTTTATGTCAATGAAATACCGGAAATTGTTCGATGTAACATTTCGTTATTTGCGGACGACATGAAGATTTGACCCAGCATTCGTAGTCTTGAAGACTAATTGCTTTTACAAAAGGTTCTTGATACGCTTCACAGCTGGTTGTTGAAAAACAAACTGCCGTTTAACTTCAACAAATGCAGGATCATGAATGTGGGGAATGGAGTAGAGTTCACATATCACATAGGTTCGCATGTCCTTTAAAATTGCAGTGACGAAAATGATTTGGGTTTCTGGATATGCTCCAGTTTGAAAACATCACGTCAAACTAACAGTGTGTTCAAAAAAGCAACACGTGTTATAAATCTACTCAAACGGGTATTTGGAAAATTTCCGCCCAAGATATTCCCGAGGATCATGAATACATAATTGAGACCAGTCATGGAATAGGGTCTGCAGTCATGATCTCCGTGGCTCAAGAAGAATGTAAAACTTATGCAGCGAATCTATCACCGCTCAACAAAACTAGTTCTCAGCATCCGAAACAAACCATATAAAGAAAGAATAGCTCAAATGAATCTGTTCGACTTTCCCTATAGACGAATCAGAGGAGACCCTATCTTACTTTACCAAACATTCCATACCCGAACCATCCCTCACAGGATTTATTTACGCAAAGAGATACGAGAAATTATCGGACCCATGAATATGTGCTAGTCGTACTCTATTCCCGCGTAAACTGTAAAACGTATTTTTACTCTGTCCGTGTCTGTTTTACTTGGAACAGTTTACCTCCAACCGTTGCTCACGCCACTAGCTTGCATGACTTTAAAACGAAATCAGATGAATTTTTATTGCAGAACACTTATATACTGTTTAATCAAATTCCTTATATTGTTTATACACCTAAACTTCAATTTTTACCATCCTATGGTTGTTGGTAAACTTGTTGCTTTTTAGACCATTAAAAACCTTGAATTACCTTGATTCACGGGTGATAATATTACTGAATTACTAGATTTTGCCACTAACGCAGCTACAAAGGGTTATTAAATGAAACTTCTTAAGAATAGACCCAGGATGCTGGTACGTGAGCACTTTTAAGCACAGTAATAAGCTCACATATGGTTTAAGAAAACTCAATAATGTGTTAAGCTTTAAGAGGGAATTAGACGTTAAGTGACCTAACTTATTTCCAAATATTGTCGAATATAAATCTTTGCAAAAACAAAAACATTTATTTATACTGTTCCATATTCTTCCTTATATATGTCTAGTCCTGGACAACCTGACGGCATTTTGTCCCATGTGCATTCTATGAATTTGCGCACTTTGCCTGCATCAGTCTAGTGAATTCTTACATCATACATTGTTCACGCATATTATTGCTTCATTTCGTGAATCCATGACCTCATATGGTGCTGGCACGTACGAACTTTATACTCAATAGCAATGTGCTGGGTGCTCAACCCCATAACGTCGAAGGAAATCTAGGTGCGTGATTGCCTTTCAGCCACTCTCAGCCTTGTGTAACTTGAACTTGAACTTGATATGGACATTTAGATTCCGGGTTGGATCCACGTTGTCTAGCCAAACTGACGTTATCAGTGGAGTCACTCAAGGATCGTTACTCGTTTTATCTTCTATTCCTTATTTTCATGGATGTCTTGCAGTCTGCCTTGAAGTATCAATGCTCCATTTTTGCGGATGATGTGAAGTTCATAGGATTAACAAATGAAGATATTTCGATCATAAACTTGTCAAACCAGTGGGACCTCGACACTGAACCTCAATAAGAGCAAACTTTTATCACAACTGGATGATAATATTTCGGTTTGTGTCAAGAAATTCCCTTAGTTTCAACAGCGAACAATGTGTTAAGGATGTAAATGACGAAAATTTTGTGTAAAATTCCTTCTTATTTTTCTGTTTGAACAATTGAATTCTTCTTAATTCTCAACAATTCTATCTTACATTGTTTTTGTGTACACATTTTCCTTATGCACTTGTATACACCGTTTTGCTTTACTGAAGTAATTTATATTGCTTGGCTGCCATCAAAATTCCACATACAGTGGAACCCACTTACAACGAACTCGCTTACAACGAATTCCCGCTTATAACGAACACACCATGATTTCCCAAATAAATTCCCTATCTGCAAGCTCATTTGAAACATGCGTACAACGAACTGTTCGTTACGAATCTCGCTTATTACGAACACCGTACACTTTCCCGACAGCTATGTTTGTTCAATAAAGTACATGCGTACAACGAACTCGCTTTGTCTGGCTTTTAACCCACAACGCTCCGTCAAGAGTGGCCTGCAGTGCGTTAAGAATAGAACTGACACACAGCTTGGCGAGACACAGGCAGCCTTGCCTACAGTGTGCTAACTGACTCGCACGCACGCACAAGAAAATCACGTGAATTCTCTGTGATTGGTAATCACAGACTCATGACAAATTGCAATCACTCAGTCAGACACTCCGTCTGTGAAAGATGCCAGGAGTGCTCTTGATCTCTGCAGAAGATTTCTTAGAATAAAAGGAATAGACGTCGAAAGAGAACTTAAATTTTTGGAGAGAGAGATCGAGGAAGTGGCGAAGTCAAAACTTAAACAAAAGAGTATCGCCAGCTACTTCAGAAAACGTGAGATTGGACTGTCAGTGTCGCAACTCGCTAACAACGAACTCCGCTTATAACGAACATTTTACTTTTTCCCCAGCGATTCGTTGTACCCGGGTTCCACTGTATTTTGCTCGTGGTATTTGGAGAAAACAGAGACGATTGTTCACCATTGTATTGGTAATTTTATTTCTTTGCATTTATCATTTGGCAGTCTATCTTGTCAGCATTGGCTGAATTTGTTGTTGTCATTTGAAAACTTTGAGCATTTTGGCTCACATCATTTGTACAACTCGTTACAGTTCTCAACTCGGATTGTTCTATTTGGAGAAACAGAAAATTGAATTGCTCATTTGGAAACGGTCAATTTTTTTCGTCGGCCTATTTGAACAAGGATCAACTTGGATCTTCGTGCCGCAATTCTATTTTGTT
>JACCGJ010001780.1:0-20932 GCA_013407085.1 Atriophallophorus winterbourni
ATATATCCACATATTTTGTTTGCGATAATCTGTTTTAACTGCATCGACAGGACAGAAACGATCGAGAAAATCAAAAGCATTTCGGCAATCGGAAAGCAAATTGACAAAACAGTGATGTTGTAAAATGGAAATTAAGAGAGAGACGCACAGTCGTTGATTGTGCGCATGAGCTGATTTTACCCCAGGGGGCGAAAGCATGTTTTATCTGTACGAATCAACATGCCCGATCAAGGCAAAGCGCCACACACTCATAGACTGCACATGGCCTAAGGTATTATCAGGTTGCCTCAAAGTCAATAGTTATAAAATAAAAAAACGAAATTGGCAGTCAGACTTTGACGTGTTTCTGCATGCGGTTCAGTACCGTTGGCAAACTAAGTTAACATTGCTACCCGCATAGTACAATATATTGCATAAATGCACAACCGTGCCAAGCACTAAGAGTTTTTAACATTTCTGCCAGATTATCACGTGATTTGTGCGGAGGCCACCCAGACGTACCGCGCATTGTTTCGTACGTCAAATGTGCTTTCAAATGTACCTTAAGCGAAAAAGTCGGCTCTAACCGATTCATTGAAAACGTTCTTTTCACGACAATGGATTCCAGATCAGTATGAAATATATCAAAATATCTACGCGCCTTAATTTTTACAGACTTCCCGAACCGGTGCAATTCAGCCAACTGGTCCCGAACTCGACAACCTCTCCGAGTAAGTTTCCATTTCACGTTTGACCCATCATTATCAGTCACGTTCTCTGTTTATTTAATGCAGCTTGACTCGCCACACCGACGGAAACCATATTTTTCGTTTCATTATCAGCCATGCATAATGTATTTCAGATATACGTGTTATTCTTGGGTGAACAAAACAGCGAAACACGTTATCAAAATGTTACGCATCATGATGTTGCCGTGGTGAATATTGCGAAACATTAGGACGTACTATGGTGAGCGAGTGAATAGCACTAATAAAAAGTACGAGTCAATGCTGCAAGTGTGTATGCATGAAATCGCAAGCCTGATCCAGGCAAAGTGGCGCACAGTCAAGGACTGCACGTGGGCTAAGATACTGTCAGGTTGCCCAGGCCTAGACAGATATTGAAAAGGAAAATAGCAATGGCGGTGAGACTCCATCGTATATTCGCATGCAACTCACTACCGGTGGCAAATCTTTTTAGCACGGTGTTAGGTGTACAGCACTGTAAGTAGGACCAAGAGGCTATGGACTAAGAGAAATACTGATGCTTGCTCTTTGGCGATGGTTGGGACATGTTTTAAGAAAGGCTCGTCACCGTTTACCATACCGCGTCTTATTCGCAATTCCTGGTAGAAGCTGGGATAAAAGACCGGGTGGCCAGTCCATGACGTGACGCGTTGGGATGAAGAAATTCACCGTAACGCTAGGCTCAGTGGGGCGTATTCGTTTGCCTATGTGTAGTCCAAACGATCCAACTAATAGTTAATTGGACGCCGTACGAGATATGGCTGTAAACCAAAGTCAGTGGCGCCATTGTATTTTTATGTATTTTGATTTTGCATATTCCGCTTGCCTGCTTTCTTTTCTCACGCATTTGCTTATCTTCTTTGCTTGCTTCAAGTTGCTTGATTCTTAATGCAATGGATGGCGTAATTAACATTGGGTTAAATGTTCAGATATAATCACCAAAACTATTATCATGATGGCAGGTTTGTACGTACTTCGTTCACAGGCCCGGAGTCAAGCAACGTGTCGCATGAGCAGCTAGGCTGCTCAATGTCTCAAATAATGTTAGACCGTCTAATCTTCGATAAAAAGTAATAAATGGTGACATGTTGATTGCGACCAATTCTCGGCTGCAGCTCAGTAGCATTGTTAACTGTGCATTTCAGAAAACGGCGTGTTTAAATGCTTCACAATATCATAAGTCACTTCAGGTACTTCGTCGACCGGGTAGGATCTGAGTCAAATCCCTCCGCTATTCAACGAGAGCAGAAATCTACATATGTTGTGCAGTCCCTGGACCTACTTCTTGATGATACTCACAGACCGCCAAAGTGCATTTTCTCATCATGTACCCTCTTCATGATATACTTGTTGGCACCTCGTCTGTACTTGTGTAATAATAATAATAATTTCCTCAACATCTTTGCCTTTGGCGTTTGATCGGTTACATTACGACTATCCTTTCGTGCCTCTGGTTCAGATCATCTTACTATCCCCGATTTCGCGTTGATTTTACAATGTTTTCTCCTCAGCCAAAGCGGTCTGGAAGTGTTACAGTTTGCGTCCGATTAACCCTTTGCGAAGCATTTTAACTGCCATCAAATACCAAAGTAGTAGTTGACAGGTTTTTTAAGCGCCTCATTGGATTAAGGTACATTTCCGTCAATCTGTCGGGAATTTTTGACGCCCAAACTACACAACGTTGGGCTGCTCGCTGTACTGCGATCAGTGGCTATCCGGTTGCACTGTAACAATCGCAGTACAAAACAAACAAGCTTCGGTGCTCACTTTATATTGATGTAACCAACATTCAACATTGACCAAAATCCCGATATTTGCACTTTATTTTGGTGTACCATCAAAGAATTTTCAAGACTAATTTGCGGTTAAATAAAACGTAGATTATAAAGTCAATGCAACTCTAAATCACATTCAATGTCTCATCTTATCTGCTTTGATTTTAATTTTGTAGAAATTCTACATCCCATTCCATCCCGTCCCTGTGGTGTGCTCTCCAATGACGGTTCTTTACCGCAGCTCACTTGTGTGTCTCCTTCGGATATTCACGACAACAAGATCCTTACTCTCCCGACCAACGTGACAATATCAACTTTTCGTCCAACTAACGCAGGCACGATGCTTGAACTTCCGGGACCAGAATCTACGAATCTTCCATTGAATATGATTTGTGAGCACCTATCCGTCTATCCATGGTATCACGGAACTCTGAGCCGATTGAATGCAGCGAATTACGTTTTGGGACACGTGACTGATTTGGGCAACTCACAGACGCTCGTGAATCCCCCCGTCTCCGTTGGTGCGACGAAAACCGAGTCAGCCATATCCGCCTTCTCTTATCCAATGCCAGATGCCACCTCGCAAACAAGCAGTATTTCGCTAATTAGTGGACTGGATGGTACTTTTCTAGTGCGAGAAAGTGAAACAAAACAAGGAGAGTTCGTGCTGACGTTTGGATGTCATGGTAGAGCCAAGGTGAATAGGTTCTTCTATCAAGCACGATCTCTGATACCTCTTATCATTGTCATTATCAAAGACAGCTCTACCTTCAATTGATGATAAACTAAATAGGAAAGTCAGCTGCGACAGGAATGTGTCTCAAACCGCTTCTTGTTTTCGAATCCGATGTTCCTCATGTGGGTTTTGATACAAGCGAATTAACGATCAGAACCTTATTTTCCACTGATTGAAAACTAAATTTCTATATCCATCTTGGATTTTTCACAAATCCAAGGGAACACCTATAGAGTGGAATAAGACTCAAATGCTCTTCCTAATTAAAACCGGTTTGCACGGATGTGCAATCGTGAAGTACTTTGTGCTGTGCGGCTAACACCGTGCTAAATTGATTGGCCAGAGGTATGGTATAGTATGGTATGAAAGCACAAGCCTGATCCAGGCAAAGTGCCGTACAGTCAGAGACAGCACGTGGGCTAAAATACTGACAGGTTGCCCAGGCCTAGACAGCTATGAGGGGGGAAATAGAAATGGTAGTGAGCTGCATGCTGAAACACGCTGGAGTTTCACAACTATTTCCTGTTCTTTTTTTCCTCATATCTGTCTAGGCCTGGGCATCCTGACAGTATCTTAGCCCACGTGCAGTCTCCGACTGCGGCACTTTGCCTGGATCAGGCTTGTACTTTTATACCATCAGAATTCACAGGATAAGGTCGAGATTATTTATTCAATGATAGAACAGTACATCGAAAAATTACGCAGTTACCAAGAAATTTACTTAGAGACACACGGAATCTGCAAAACGTTATCATCATAGACAGCATTACACCGGTAACAAGTACCAAGTGCTTAGCTGCCATACAACCCTGACAAAAAAATTCTGAAAGAAACGGGGCTGAGGCCTAAAAAGCTACTGAACCTATAGAAGATTAGACACGGACACAGTGAGATGAGGTGCCTACAACTCGAATCAAACGTACATTCAAGCAAGTGTTGTAAACGAGTAGAGCATTATCAGAATGACAGCTTCCTTGAGGCTTTCACTGTCACGCATCTTAACAAGCTTTCCTCACAACTTCACTTGATGACAGACAAGATTAATCAAACACTCCTAGAAGATCTCTACAACAAGACCGCCACTGAACACGACAAAACGTAAGATAATCAGGAACTCTAATCCAATAAAATTTGTGTGCTTATATTCAATGTCTGAGCACAGTATTCCAAATGGCCCCGCGTCAAATTACCAGCAAAAAGCATCACAAATGTTCCAAAAGGACCTAAATCAACTATCTTAATGGCTGTATGTAAAGGGTTCTGTGACCGGTTTGAAAATAAATTATTTTATTGCTACCTTTTTCGAGGTTACATAAATGTAGTATGATCATTTGTATCTGGAAAAAAGGACCGACATCAAGTCACTCGGAACTAAACTATTCCATCTCGTACGCTTGTACGTAAAACTCTCAGCAATAAAGCGAAATATATCACTGTTCATAATAATAATAATAAAATTTAACGCCCCCACTGTATTCATCGATGCCAAACATGTTTCTCACACACTAGCATCTGCGCATGTCAGTGGATGGCAACGGACAGTGTCGAGTGCAACATTTACCGTTCGGTTCAATTGTTGAAATGCTTGAATATTTTCGCCAAGAGCCCATACCTCTCGAGCCATTTCACCCTGCCACTTGCGGCCCCACCACACAATCACTAGTGGCTAGCGAATCCATCGATACACCCGCGATCACTTTATCGGCCTACGTTGTGAATACCAAACTCACCGGGAGCAAACGGCATTTGGTTGTTTGCCGGGGATCTGTTCGCATGCATAATAACGCCATTAGAAGAACCGCTGCTGCCGCGATCGCCACGGCGCTGGTTGGAAATGATGTTCAGCCGAATCAATACATAGTGATTTGAAACGATTTTCGAACTTGTTTTCTTGAGCTTATATTGAATGTTGTCAGAATACTTATGTATACTCGTACTCCTCATTCTTTCAGATAAACTGTTTGTGCAATATGCTTTGCCGATTGGCTGTGTAAACTGTTTGCCTTTGAATGATATTACGCTTTTATATAAATTGTCAAATATGATAAACATGAAGGAACAGTCTTGTGGATTTTTGTCATATTGGGCCATTAATGAGAGAGACAGCATCACACAGTTATCACATCGTCATCATGAAGCAGTTCATGCATTACAAGCATTCGATGCCCCCCCCGAAAAAAAACTTGAAAATGCTGCTGTCGAAACAATCGACTTTAGAACACTTCGGATGGTGGCGACAGGTAGGCCGGAATTATCCGAATTTCATTATGATGTTGCGCATCGACCTGATAGGCCTAGCCAGGCGGCTCTCACCTTGTCGAAGGCTACGTGCGCCTTGACAAGTTCCTTAGATTACCATTTAGTATATTTTCGCTGAACATATTTGCACAGCAATTTATCAATAATACATTTCGATCTACACGGTCAACCGCACCCGTGAAACCCAAAAAGATGCAGATGTGTGTGGCGCTGTTCTGACATGGTGATTTTGTCAAGACCTGTCAGTGTACAAAAAACCGTAGTGTGTAACGTATTAGTGCATAACGATTTTCCAATAGTTATTGAAAACAGCCAGCTCACGTAAAAACGAGTTCGAAAACGTGCAAAGCGAAATTAAGACTAAAAAACTGATGCATAGATTCTGACCAGACCTTTACGAAAACGATACCGGTAAGTAGAACTAAAATTTGAGTCGTATTTGATAGATACACGGGACTCATCACGCTTAGTGGAGCTTAATTTACTTTAGTGCGACTATCTCCTCCTGGAGAATGAGTCGGCTTCATTGACGTCACGGATTGCAGCCGTCCACGCTCGGCGGTTAGAAGCGAGATCCGCGCAGATTGTAAGCCAGGTCCGGTCCCACGTGCGCCATCCGTAAACCGATCGTAGACCAAGCAGCTCCACGTCCGATCTCACGGTGGCGAGCCAAGTCTTCACTTGTCCTCCGCTACGACAACGCCATTCTGCGCAGGGTGTCGGCGATAGTGTCATCCTGGTTAGTTCAGCGTCCGAGCGTCTCAGGATGTGGCCAAACCATCTCAGTCGGTGTTGCCGCAATATCGAACTCAGGCGAGGGATATCAAAACAACGGTGGCGAACCTCGTCATTCGTTACCCGCTCATCCCATCGAACATTGAGGATGCGTCGGAGACACCAGTGGTCGAAAACCCCTAGTTTCCGCATATCTTCCACCCGCACAGGCCACGTCACGCATCCATAAGTGAGAACTGGGCGAATCGCCGCTCTGTAGACGCGCAGCTTTGTACGTCGGCTGATTTCTCTACGGCTAAATAGAACCCAACGTAGTCGCGAAAACGCCGTGCGCGCAGCTTGTACATTAGTGGACCTTGACCTAATGTTAGCATCATCAGAGACAGCATTACACCGGTAGCATGTACCGAATGCTTAATTGTCATTCAACCATGAAAAAGTAAAACTGTAAAAGATGGGGAATCGTGGGAATTAAATAGCTACCGTTGCACGGATGTGCAATCGTGCAGCATTTCTGTGCTGTGCGGCTAACATCGTGCTAAATTGATTGGCCAACGGTAGTGAGCTGCGTGGTGAAACACGCTGGAGTCTCACTTCTATTTCCCCCTAATATCTGTCTAGGCCTGGGCAACCTGACAGTATCTTAGCCCACGTACAGTCTCTGACTGTGCGGCACTTTGCCTGAACTAGGCTTGTGCTTGTACATACCGATTCTATAGAAGTGTAAGCAGAAAAAACTAAGATGAATCCCTACACCTCGAATGGAACATGCATTCAATCAAGTTTCGTGAGCGACACGAGATTTATGCCAATCGGGATGTGACGTCGCAACATTACTACCGAACAACTTATTTCGGAGAGCATCGTTGCGTATGCGATTGTAACAGCTAAATCCTAGAATGTTGCGGAGATATCGGTTGTCAAATACTCGGAGAGGCTGAATATGTTCTTTACGTAAAGTCCAAGTTTCCCACCCATACAGTAATACAGTCTGAACTGTTGCTTTGTAAACTTTACTTTTGAGTAACAGAGAGTCCTTTCTGACGCCATGTGACATAGGTTGCGGAATGCTACGGTAGCTTTAGAAATGCGAGCCGAGGCCTATTTGTCTAACAATGCAGAATTATTGATACAACTACCGAGATACGTAAAACGATCTACAATCTCAAGCGCCTGATAGTCAAGTGATAAAGTAGATTGTTAAGTCGATTTACTGCAGCAGGAGACTGCACTTAGAAGGTGCAAAACGCATTCCATATGAGGGGGCACAATGGTATGGTATGATGATATGAAAGCACAAGCCTGATCCAGGCAAAGTGCCGCACAGTCAGAGACTGGACAGACTGTCAGGTTGCCCAGGCCTAGACAGATATGAACAATAGAGAATAAAGATGGTAGTGAGACTACAGCGTGTTTCAGCATGCAGCTCACTACCCGTGAGCAATCAATTTAGGACTGTGTTAACCGCACAACACAGAAGTGCTATACGATTGCACATCCATGGGATGCACAATACTAGCTAGCTTGATCAGTATCGCTTGTGCATCTGTGTACGAGTAGAAGAGCAGAACTATATCATCAGCATAGTCCAGGTAGAAAAGCTTGCCACCTGGCATTAAGTGAACTCCGAAAGGTCGGGCTCCTTCGTTGCATAATTCCATGATGGTACCAGTCAAAAACTGGCAAAGAAACGAAGAAATCGGAGATCATTTTCGGATGCCACTTGTGGTAGGGAATTTGGATGAGAGGTCGTGGCACGGATGTGCAATCGTACGGCACTTTTGTGCTGTGTGGCTAACACCGTGCTAAATTGATTGGCCACCGGTAGTGAGCTGCATGCTGAAACGCGCTGGAGTCTCACAACCATTTCTATTTTGTATCTTATATCTGCCTAGGTCTGGGCAACCTGACAGTATCTCAGCCCACGTACAGTCCCTGACTGTGGCACTTTGCCTGGACCAGGCTCGTGCTTTCATGCATGCAAACCCTAACGCATCCGGATGCACGCAGTATGTTGACATAAGCTTTTGCACAACAAGGTGTTAAACATGACATTTCGACGACTGAATCAAATGCTCCTTTGAAGTCAAAATAGATGGATATCCTCGGCTGTCGATAAGTGTGCCGCAGTTCTAAGATCTGTCGAAGAGCACAAATGTGGTCGACAGACTCTGCCGAGCCGGAAGACAGCTTGCTGCTCTCGGATCTGTTATTCCCTATGTGATGTTAATCTTTTAAGTTATATGGACTAATAATCTAGTGATGATGCGAGTGAAACCTTAACGTGGTGCGATTGTTTTGCATATACCCATGATCCGTTGACCTATACTGTTGTATTCTCTGGGCGCCAACAGAACTACTATTACTAGGAAGTTCGATGGATAGAGGTCAAATAAAATAAGTCTGGACCCACTGCTGCGCTTCAGGTATTTTAGTCAAGGGCTCTAGGTTATGTACATTTTAGACAACCACCTACTACAAAACTGAGCAGCATCGCGCCTACAAATAACAATGAAAATACAGACAAAATGACAGATCTCGGGATCACATGCTCTCTGCTCACATTGCGTTCAAAAATCTCACATTGCATGCGAATTTTTATAATCCCCGTTTTCAATCATGTCGTCATCATCACCAAGGACTGCATTACAATGGTAGCATGCACCGGATACTAAAATGCCAAACTAAAAAACATCGATTTTTAGTTTTCCACTAGTGAATGTTTCCAGACTTAATGATCTCCCGGTTCTCAAGAAGTTTTGGGCCAAGTTGTCTTTGCATCTTTCTGTAATTCCCAAAAATAGTATAAATGAACAATGCAGTTGGATACAAACCTCCTTAGAAACCGCATTGGATAGTTGTGGGCTGATTTCCCGGGTAGCTCAACAATGGGTTTCAGCGAATCCTCAAACTAATGGACCAATGTTGGTTGCTTTCTGCTGATAGCACGAATACTTATTAAACGTAAACTGATTGCAAGTTTGAGAACTGACAGGAAAAGTTCGTGGAGTTCTAGGACTAAGGAAATGGAATCTGCAATAGTTGTAGGCAATTTTAGAAAATTGTTCCAACTCATCAGAACTACTGGTTGCAGGCGACCAGGCAACAGTGAGCTGATACGTGAAGCAGATGGTTCGCCAGTTTTTAACATGCACAGGCGCATGAAGCGATGAGCAGAACAGTTTGAGGCAGTTTAACTGGCCATCTGCACCCAATGATTTCGAGGATACGGAACACTGTATCCATAGTCGATCTCTCTCAAGGCTCCACCGTAAAGCATTATATTGCCAAACTTCGAGCAGGGTTCGAACGTACGGATAATTGTCGTCCTCATTCAATATCTCCACCGGGGTACGGCAGGGCCACAAAAATCCAATGATGACATCACGACGCGGCGGATGTGACTCGCCGCTCCAAAAGTCACTGCCCCTTGTCCTATCCAAGGACATTGTATGGTGCACAGGCATAAACTGAAGTCACCAACCTATCAACGGGGTTATCGGGCTCCGAACTGGAAATTCCCAGAAAAGGGCGTATAAACCGCTTCGTCGGTCACCGGCCACCGATAGGTGCGAACCTCTCTCGCTCCACTGCCTTGTGGGTAAAGGCTCGGGGTGGGACCCCTAAACGAAATCTCCCCTACTTCGGTGTAGGCAACCGGGTAGTATCATGCCTACGTTCAACGATGCCGATGACAACGCTTTGTACCCCCCTTCTCGCTTTGTACATCTCATTGTTTATGTTGAACGGCACTATATCTGTATCAGATTGTGCAAATATAATAATATAATAATACGGCAGGGCTGCCCTATTGCGCCGTTACCTTGTCACTTCGCGATCGACGAAGTCCTAGGTAAAGCTTTAGCTCGTCTGGTTGGCGCATGTTGAACTTCTGCTGAATGAGAGAGCTACCGTTATAGAGTACGTGGATGACATCGCACTTCTGGGAGATGACCTTCATATAACGCAACAAGCCCTGGACCGCCTGGCACTGGAAGCTTCGCGCCTAACAAGTGTAAAACACGTACCCAGGACTGGAGCGGCTCTCTTGTAATCTAACTGTTTGCGATGTCGATCATGAATTGATCGACAGCTTTGTTTACCTTGGCAGTTGTATCTCTGCTGACGGTTTTGTCGAGGACGAGATCTCGTGTTCACAAATCGGGTGTAGCGTTGGCTAAACTTCGCCACGTGTGGCGTTGACGCAATGTTTCACTCCATGCTAAAGGCCGATTGTACAACGCAGTGGTGTGCTGCACTACTCTATTACTGCGAAAACTGGTCTATCCGAGCGGAAGATGTCCGTGGGTTTTCTGATTTTTAAACCCGTTGCATGCGTAAAATTGCTCGGATTCGGTGGCAGCACCGCGTTACAAATATAGATGTCTGCAAGCAGGTGTTAGGAACAAGTTGCCACTGACTGACAGAAATGCTTGTGCCTGCCCATTTGCAATGTCTGGGACATGTATTAAGAATGCCTCCTCATCGCTTACCATGCCGTGCCTTGTTGGCAGAGCCTCGCAGAGCCTGGCAGAAGTCAGGAGAAACGATCATGTGGCCAGTCCATGTCGTGGCGCGTTGGAATGAAGAAACTCACCGTAGCGCCAGGCTTAGTTGAGCCTATTCATTTGTCTTGGTGGGGTCCTAAAGCTCCACATACTAGTTGGCTGAAAGCCCTACGATATATAGCTGCAAATCCAAGTCAGTGTATTTTATTGTCTCAATTTTTTATCGTGCATATTATTATATCAAATTTTATGAACAAAAAACTACAACATGCTGCTTTTGTGCATTTGCTTTTGCATATTCCGCTGGCCTTCTTTCTCTTATTCACACGTGTTTATCTGTTTTTCCTGCTTTATATTGCTTGGCAGTTAATCTGGCTTCAGATTTGTGCACAATGATTATGATCGTTTTTTTAAAAAAAGCAGCGAAAAACCGTACGGAACGAGATTAGAAGCAAGCTGCACATACATGCATCTTTATGTTTCACTTTTCCGCTTTCTTTGTACGCCTCACTTTACTCGTAGTTTATGATGAAGACTAAGAAATCTAACAGACGATCGAACGATGGTTTGAACTGATATTACTCATGTGGATAAGTATCAAGTACAAAAACGCGAGTTGTGAGTAAATCAGCTCGGTAATAGTCCAAAACCTCATTCGTGTCTTTAATAGCCTGCATCAGATGCACTGCCACCTGCGGGAATATCGTAGTACATGAAGTCAAAACACTTTCTTAGTGCTCTTAATTGGTTTATCACTTTAGTTTAACAGCAGGCGTTTTTAAGGCAAAACCGTATTAAATCATCAAGGATGTTCATATTTCGTCCTAATAAATTGGTCTGACCAAAGTTAAAGAAAACGCGGGCCAAAATGGAGCAATAAAATGTATTAAATTCAAAGCTATGACATAGTGTAGTCTTCGTCACACTCTCTTATATACAGAACATTATTACACCGAATAAGAACTTCACCGAGACTGCCAGTGTGGCAATTGTCAATGTATTCATCCGTGCTGTGTAATTGAAGATTCATATAGCGATCGACAGAAACGAGAAAACCCTTATATTCCATTCCCCATTTCAATTTGACAATGACTTGTTTTCCAGTAATTGCACTCAGGAAAGGCTTCGGAGTAGTCAACGTAACTTCCATTGTCGAAAATACGCCAAATTTGAAGATGCGCAAAAAGCAGAATAAATTAAAACAAAAAAACTTAAATTGGAAATGATTCTAGCTACTCATTCGCTTGCATGAAGGCGATAGAATCATGGAAAATTACTCATGTTTCTTCATTCGGATATCGATTATATAATTACACAATTCTAGTATAGTTCACATTCCATATGAATTTAAGTGGCTGTCGAGACACGTAAGTTTTCAGACTTTCTTTCCATAACATGCTTTAAAAAAACATTAACACTTCAAAAACGTATTTTCAGTTTTGCCCCTTTTCTAATCTTCGACAATCGCTTTCTTATAATGGATGCTTGGAAAATAAACCCGGTTTCTTTTCACCAGCATCATGACATGTCCGATAAAGGATGTTATTCGGAAGGATAAACGCCAGGTAATATTAGAAAGCCATCTTACTCCTGTTAGTACTTATATATTTGTTCAACGACGGGAGAACTCTAATGCCTTTCTATTTGTGCATAGCAATCATGGTGAATATTCGGGAAATGATTTACCACAAAACAGTATCCATATTCAAAAGAGCAATGAATATCATTTCTTTTCTTTTGGCCGAAAAATACTGTTTCAGTGTCAAACAAATGAATCTTGCACATCTCTTATCCGCAATGTTGTAATTTTGTTAAACAATGTGGTGTCATGCATTAAACATTCAATTCTGTGCGTTTACTATATTTCTTTATATATTTTCTTCCTGAACAATGCTTATGTTTTTGTTTGACTAATACTATATCAAGATCATAGTAATATAATATGAATTTCCTGTGCTTCGTCTTCCCCGTGCATGGTATAACTTTTTGATCGTGAGAGCATTCATCGGTGAGAGGAAATACAGAAGCCAATCAATCAATCGCATTCATTTGATTGTACAAAATCGTCTTTTGCAATACGATGAATGAAAAGAAGATAGTCGTTTAATGTGTGATGTGTTGAATTAATTACCATTCTTTAGTTATTGTGTAGTTTACCATTATATGACCAGTTCAGCAGTATGTGTTGGATTAACGAATGTGTGCTCCTCGATTTGAGACACAACGAAATGATAATTTGTTCAGATACTGACCATGGTAAGATAAATTTGCTCAAGTAAATAGAATATTTAGTTTCCAGGATACCATTCAGTGTCGTAACGAATTGAGCTAGTGATGATTTTCAATTGATATTTGTTGGTATAGTTAAATTGAAGTCGTCGACAGGACAGTTATGCTGGTGTACGGAGATTGATTACTATTTTCATATTCACATATTATTTAGTGCTCAAATTCAACTGTTGTAATAAAAATTGATGCATAAAATTCTGTAGCTAAATGAATCAATCAAACGTTTTGTGAGATTGTTTAAACTTGCAATCGCTAATTGTTTCTATGAGCTAAATCGTTTTTTAACAATTTCTTACTTTAATTCGCAAAGCTACACATTCTACGACAAAATATTCATTAACTTATTTCATCTTTCATTTCATTTTGTAATATCTGATCATCAAAATTATTGTAATGGACTGGAAAGGAATAAGTACGATGTCAGAAAGAATACAATGAGAATAATGGAATTTAAAAGGGTAAAATATGCGCAAATGTCACGCAGATCAAAACGTATATTAAGATTTCGGTCAATTGTATTGCGATAAAATATATGATAAAAACACATGAATTTTAATTTTTTTCCAAAAATATTTATTAAAATGAACCGATGAAAAGTTTGAGAACATTAGTTTGTTAAACGTTCGCGATCACGAGAATCCGGAGAAAATATTGAGCTACAGCGGATCTTGTCAGGTGTAGAACATCAGATAAAATAAAACTAGTTTGCTAACGTGGTTACATTGATGAACTCGGCAAGAAAAATTAAAAGTATAGATAAATAAATAAATAAATTTTATTCTTGGAAATCCAAGGCATGTTGACCATGATCAATAAAAGATGCATAACTTATTCTTGGATATCCAATACATTCTAAATAATAATTACTAAAACGGTTGTACAATCAAATGACAAAATGTACAATCACGATTACATTTTCACGGTCATTTTAGTTTAGTTCAGTTCAGTTTGTAGAGGACAGTAAGTGGCTACGAGCAAATCAAGCGTCCGGATTTCTTTCGGTGGTGTGTCACAGAAGAGCGTCCAACACTTCATACAATATCTTTACAAATTTATTCTGGTATGAAGGTAATCTGGAATGCAAAAGAAAATCTCCCCTCACCAACAGCTGAATTTTACGTTTAATAAAATTCTAAAGGTAAACGGCATTTATTCAATGCTACCAGAGACTCAGTATGTCATCTACTAGTAAATAATAATTACACTCAAATCTGCGTACTATGCCACCTCATTACACTGGCACTCTCGCTATTGTACCACTTTTGCTCGGTCTGCACGAAATTCAATACAAAATAAATTTACTATGCCACTCCCTGCTCTCGCTACTATGCCACTATTCTGTGACTATTTAAAAGTGCATTTTTGCGCACTTAACGTATATAGTCAGCCAGTTTCAAGGTCAAAGACGCTATGTTTCTCCCTGGCGCCAGCTACAACAAGCTAATCACCTCACGCACAACGACAAGCCACTTTTCTACTCTTGCTTTAAGTATTGATATATAGACCCAAGAAAGCGCGCGCACAATCAGACACTCACAAGAGTAACATCATTATTTTTCAAACTATTCAGCTCATAATGTCAGCTCAGAAACGCAAGCGAATTGACTTTACGCTGAAGGAGAAGCTCGAAATCACCGATGCTGCGAAGAATGAGTCTAATCAGTCCAATTTGGCGAGATAGATTAGAAAAAAATGGGGTGTCGAAGTTAAGAGAACCACCATCAAGGGCATTTTCAGCAAGACGGGTGCAATTGAAGCTGCAATCAAAGCTGTAGTTCTATCGAAGCGCATGAAGCTGACGCAGTCTCACGACCCGACGATTCAGGAGGGAGTGCTGATGTGGCTGAATCAAGCAAGAGGACTGAATATGCCTGTCAGCGTCGATTTGATCAAGGAGAAGGCGATGAAACTGGCCGAGCTGATGCACATCCCAGACTTCATGGCGAGCGACGGTTGAATAGACAGTTTCAAAAAGCGCAATCGCGTCACGTTGCAGACAGTGCAGGGCGGAGCTGGATGGTGGATTCCCAATCCATTATTGATTGGCAGCATCAGGTTCTCCGGCCTTACTCAGGCAGTTGTCTGCAGATGATGTCTTCAACCTGGACGAGACTGGACTCTTCTGACAAGTGCTTCCGAACAAGACCATGGCTTTTAGTGGAGAGCGGTGTACTGGAGGTAAGAAGCAAGCAAAGGATTACTCTTCTGGTTGGGGCAAACATGAGCGGCAGCAAGCAATTTCCCCTTTTAGTGATCGCCAATTCCAAGAGACCCGTTTCTTCAAGAAGAACGAGATCCAGGTCACGTACAAGCCGAACTCGAAGGCTTGGATGACGGCGGAGATTTTGATGTAGATGTTGCGTACGTGGGACGGACGACTCGACTAGCGGGAACGCAAATTTCTGGTCTGTCTCAATAACTTTTCTGGCCACCCTTCCGAGCTCCAGCTGAACAACATCCAACAGGTCTTCTTTTCAACCAACACGACAGCCAATTCGCAACCAATGGATCAGGGAATCATAGAGAACTTCAAGCGTTACTATATGAAGCTGCTTCTATGCCGCCGGCTAGAGACCATAGACGATCGCGGAAAGGAGTACAAGTTCACGTTGCTCGACGCTCTACACGTCTCCCGGTATGCTTGAGAGCAGGTCAGCAATTCGACAATCAGGAACTGTTTCGCGAAAGCCAAGTTTATTAAAGAAGAAATCCGAACTGAGCCTCACGATGCGGAGCTGCTCCAGATCTGAAAAGCTCTGCCTGTCGAGAAAAAGATGTACGAGAACGAGGAGATCGAGCTTCCTGACTTTCTCGAAGCCGACGAACGCCTCGCGACTGGCAGGTCATTCACGCCGGAGGAGATTATGGAGGAGATGCTGTGCAATGAGAAGCCGGTGGAAAGCGAAGACGAAGTGAACGTCGAGGAGAAGATCGTTCTTTTCGAGGGACCCCAGCGTGCTTGGATCACTGTTCGAAAGTTCATGCAGCAGACAAGCGAGAAGCCCAGTGTGATGCAACCGTGTGATCGGTTAGACAACTAGGTGAACGAGATCCGACGAAAAAAGATGCGTCAGCCGACGATTTTTGAGAGCTTTTGACTGATCGATTGAGCAAATAAATAATGGACTTGAGAAAATGAAGCCGCTTTTACAAACCCTCGTTACTATGCCACTCTCCACTATGCCACTCTTGCTCGGTCCCGACGGGTGGCATAGTACTTAGATTTGAGTTTATATTGGTATTACAAAATAACTCAATCTGTGTTCCAGAGAACTTTCAATTTCACTGGATCATGTTCATTGGTAATGTGATGTTTCTTTATTGTGAAAATTACAACAATTTTCTTTCAGATTGTTCAAAATAGATCCACCTTTCTTGAATATAAATATTTTTCTTGAACAACAAATCAGTTCACTTGAGAATATATTGAATAACTTAAAGAAAAATAATTACTATTGGAAAAGCAGGTGAGATTTTTCGTTAAAGTTATTTTGGATCCTATCGTTAAATAAAATCTGTAAACACTGCTATCCTGATTTTCTCAATCCAGATTTCTATCGTGAACAACTTAAGATGGAAAACTTCTTGAAATATGTAAAAATTAATTCATATGATTTTCTAATTATAACTCTGAATTAGTGTCAGGCTGCCTAGCGTCTTGACATGTCTCATTATAGCCTAAGACTTGTACCACATCTTCATATACTTACCGTACCTCAAATAGTATATTATTGCCTCTCTTCCTCTTGAATTCATACAGAACGACCAAAATTCACAATATACATAAACAACTTTCGCTTGTTGTTCTCAGACAATCAGTACTTGATCCGTTATTTAACGAACGATAATAGAACGAAGAAAAAAGCTTTATTTGATAAAACGAATTTTCAGTGAATCAAATTAATTTAACCACAAAAGTTTTTAATGCGAATAATGAATATGACAGAAGAGTTGAAGTTGAATTGGATAATTTGAGATTGCCAGTCACATTCTATTTCAAAAAAGCTTCGTTTTCGTCTACACCGGCATTAAGCGTTTTGATGGAAGTTGACGAATTGTAAGGGTGCTCGATTTTGAAAATCCACATGCACAAATTTTCTTATGCATTTTTCTGACCGGCGCAGCAAATCCCCCATTTTTTAAAAATTGCACAGCATTTAAAGCGTGCGGGGCATCTAACATCCTTCGATTACATAGAAATATGTTAAAAAGTTTAAAAAAGAGTTCCATGTTGATTTAAAAAATAAAAATGCGTAGAAAAATTTATTTGATCACGGCCGATTCAAAGGCTCCGCTCAACTCATTTACAGTATTGATATATAATAAAATATCAATGAATTTCCTAACAGCATCGAACATGAAAAAGATTTTCCTCATCGAATGAACTGAGAGTTCGCGTTGTGATATAATGTAACAATGAATTTTGCAGATATAACAGACGTATTTCAATTAAAAATATTTATTGTCAAGTAATTCTAACTAAATCGTTTAGGCACGGTGAATTATTCTGAAAGTCAGTATTCGTACCTTGGCGTTTGATATTCTAAAGTGTCACCAGTATGTGGAAGTCACCCGTGAAGCTGCATACTATATATCATGTGTTAGGGTTATTTAAGAAGATATAATATTGACAAGTAAAAAAGTTCATTTTTTATAGAATCATGTGAAACAATTGACATACAGATCATCAGCAGAGAAGTTCGGATCACGTGTTTCGCTATCTTCTCAATTTTTAAATACTGATGCCACGTGTGGATTAAATTCTTTTATAGAACGACTTTATCTTGTATATTATGAAGGAGATTGCAAAGTTTGACATGAATATTTAGGTAGAGATTGTTTCTTACTTATGTACGAAATCTTGGGAATTTGATTTTTACCCGCTGTTTCTCAAACTAAACTTGAAATCTTGCCGGACTTAAAGAGTCAAACTTATTCTTATATAAACGCATGACAGTTTCTCCAGAAATAAAATGAGCTTTTACTTGATTCTCCGAAACGAAAACAAATCGGGGACGTGATTTCCAAATATCGCATAATCGACAAAACTTTAATTTCATCTCAAAATCTCTCGATTAATATTCTATCAATTGCTGTTACAGTTGCTCTATTTGAAATAGAATACCATTCCGAAACGCTAAAATCTCAACGAAAGCACAGGACCGGTTTCGTGGTTTTTGCCTCTCAGCAGCTATGCGTATCCGCTAGACGCTTCGCGTTTCGAACTAGTATTTGTGTAGACGGATGGCGCAATGCGAATCGAAGTTCTCGTCTACTTGCTACTTTATAAGTAGCTGGATGGACTAAACTAAGCCCCAACTGATCGGACAGCGTATTGCCGCGAGGGTTATTACAACCCCAGGACAGTTTGGAGTAGAATACCATTCCGAAACGCTAAAATCTCACCGGAAGCACAGGACCGGTTTCGAGGTTTTTGCCTCTCATCAGCTATGCGTATCCGCTGGAATCTTCGCGTTTCGAACTAGTATTTGTGTAGACGAATGGCGCAGAGCGAATCGAAGTTCTCGTCTACTAGCAACTTCAGCTACTTATAAAGTAGCAAGTAGACGAGAACTTCGCTTCGCATTGCGCCATCCGTCTACACAAATACTAGTTCAAAACGCGGAGAGTCCAGCGGATACGCATAGCTGATGGGAGGCAAAAACCTCGAAACCGGTCCTGTGCTTCCGGTGAGATTCTAGCGTTTCGAAATGGTATTCTATTTCAAACTATCCCGGGGTTGTAATAACCCTCGCGGCAATACGCCTTTTGATCAGTTAGGGCTTAGTTTAGTCCATTCAGCTACTTATAAAGTAGCAAGTAGACGAGAACTTTGATTCGAATTGCGCCATTCGTCTACACAAATACTAGTTCGAAACGCGAAGCGTCTAGCGGATACGCATAGCTGCTGAGAGGCAAAAACCTTGAAACCGGACCTGTGCTTCCAGTGAGATTTTAGCGTTTCGGAATGGTATTCTACTTCAAACTATTCTGGGGTTGCAATAACCATCGTGGCAATACGCCGTCCGATCAGTTGGGGCTCAGTTAAGTCCCTTCAGCTACTTATAAAGTAGCATGTAGAAGAAAAATTCGATTCGCATTGCGCCATCCGTCTGCACAAATACTAGTTCGAAACGCGAAGAGTCCAGCGGATGCGCATAGCTGATGGGAGGCAAAAACCTCGAAACCGGTCCTGTGCTTCCGGTGAGATTTTGGCGTTTCGGAATGGTATTCTACTTCAAACTTTCCCGAGGTTGTAATAACCCTTGCGGCAATACGCCTCTTGATCAGTTAGGGCTTAGTTAAGTCCCTTCAGCTACTTATAAAGTAGCAAGTAGACAAGAACTTCGATTCGCATTGCGCCATCCGTCTACACAAATACTAGTTCGAAACGCGAAGAGTCCAGCGGATACGAATAGCTGATGAGAGGCAAAAACCTTGAAACCGATCCTGTGCTTCCGGTGAGATTTTAGCATATCAAAATCGTATTCTACTTCAAACTATCCTGGAATTGTAAAAATCCTCGCGGCAATACGCCGTCCGATTAGTTGGAGCTTAGTTAAAACCCTTCAGCTACTTTTTAAGTAGCAAGTAGATGAGAACTTCGATTCGCATTGTGCCATCTGTCTACACAAATACTAGTTCGAAACGCGAAGAGTCCAGCGGATACGCATAGATGATGGGAGGAAAAACGTCGAAATCGGTCCTGTGCTTCCGGTGAGATTCTAGCGTTTCGGAATGGTATTTTACTTCAAACTATCCTGGAGTTGTAATAACCCTCTCGGCAATACGCCGTCTGATCAGTTGGGGCTTAGTTAAGTCCCTTCAGCTACTTATAAAGTAGCAAGTAGACAAGAAATTCGATTCGCATTGCGCCATCCGTCTACACAAATACTAGTTCGAAACGCAAAGAATCGAGCGGATACGCATAGCTGCTGAGAGGCAGAAACCTCGAAACCGGTCCTGTGCTTCCGGTGAGATTTAAGCGTTTCGGAATGGTATTTTACTTCAAACTATCCCGGAGTTGTGATAAACCTCTCGGCAATACGCCGTCTGATCAGTTGGGGCTTAGTTAAGTCCCTTCAGCTACTTATAAAATAGCAAGTAGACGAAAACTTCGATTCGCATTGCGCCATCCGTCTTCACAAATACTAGTTTGAAACGCGGAAAATCCAGCAGATACGCATAGCTGATGAGAGGCAAAAACCTCGAAACCGGTCCTGTGCTTCCGGTGAGATTCTAGCGTTTCGGAATGGTATTTTACTTCAAACTATCCTGGAGTTGTAATAACCCTCTCGGCAATACGCCGTCTGATCAGTTGGGGCTTAGTTAAGTCCCTTCAGCTACTTATAAAGTAGCAAGTAGACAAGAAATTCGATTCGCATTGCGCCATTCGTCTACACAAATACTAGTTCGAAACGCAAAGCGTCTAGCGGATACGCATAGCTTATGGGAGGCAGAAACCTCGAAACCAGTCGTGTGCTTCCGGTGAGATTTTATCGTTTCGGAATGGTATTCTACTTCAAACTATCCTGAGGTTGTAATAACCCTCGCGGCAATACGCCTTCCGATCAGTTGGAGCTTAGTTAAGTCCCTTTAGCTACTTATAAAGTAGCAAGTAGACGAGAACTCCGATTCGCATTGCGCCATCCGTCTACACAAATACTAGTTCGAAACGCGAAGCGTCTAGCGAATACGCATAGCTGCTGAGAGGCAGAAACCTTGAAACCGGTCCCGTGCTTCCCGTGAGATTTTAGCGTTTCGGAATGGTATTTTACTTCAAACTATCCTGGGGTTGTAATAACTCTCGCGGCAATACGCCGTCCGATCAGTTGGGGCTTAGTTAAGTCCCTCCAGCTACTCATAAAGTAGTAAGTAGACGAGAACTCCGATTCGCATTGCGCC